>QLPN01000447.1:0-63204 GCA_003314395.1 Albatrellus ellisii
CTGGAGCACCCCTCTGCCAAGAAGACACACCTGACAGAGTGGTTCAAGGCCAACCAGCAGTATCCTGTCAGTGCCTGCCAGTACTTCTACCAGGACTTTCCTCAGCACTTTGTGTGGGAACAGAAGGGGCATCAGTGGAAGCCAAGACAGAGGGGCTCTGCCATTGGTCACATGTACTTTGTCCATCCATCTGCTGGGGAGCACTTCTACCTCAGGATGCTTCTGACCATCATCAAGGGGGCAACAGACTGGAAGGATCTGTACACTTGCAATGGGGTGGTCCATGCAACTTACAAGGCTGCCTGTCTTGCTAGAGGTCTCCTGGAGGATGATGGTGAATGGATCAGTGCCTGCAAGAGGCTGGGGAGATGCAGACTGGTGGTCAATTGCACTCTCTCTTTGCCTCCATCCTCTACTACAATATCCCATCTAACCCTGCCATCATGTGGGATCATCATAAAGCAATACTATGTGATGATTTGCACCATGCCCTTATCACCCATCACAATCTCCCTGATCCTACTAAGGAGCAAGTCCATGACTATGGCCTCTATCTCCTTGACAAGATCCTCAGCAAGATGGGCAAGCACCTCCTTGAATGCCACTCCCCCAGCACAACTGGCAAGTTCTTGGCAACCTCCTTCTGCAAGATGAGCTTGATCATGACATCTATGACCTCACTCTGCAAGTTGAAGATCACTACTCTACCTTCAATCAGGAGCAGAGGTCTGCCTTTGATGCTGTCATGGCCTCTGTTGATGGGAACCAGGGCAAGATTTTTGTCCTCCACAGTGCAGGAGGTTGTGGGAAGACATACCTGTGCAACACCATTGCTGCTGCTGTGTGTTCCAAGGGCAAAGCTGCTCTCTGTGTTGCCTCCTCAGGCATAGCTTCACTTCTCCTGGATGGAGGTCGCACTGCCCACTCTCGCTTCAAGATCCCCATCTCCCTCCATGAAACATCCACCTGCAGTTTGAAGTGCAACTCTGACCATGAGGGGCTATTGAAGGAGACTGGGATCATCATCTGGGATGAGGCACCTATGCAGCATCACTATGCCATGGAGGCTTTGGATCACACCTTGCAAGACCTGCTGGAGGATGGGGTTGTATTTGGAGGGATCACTGTGTTACGAGGCACTTGCTTTGGCACCTCGTAACACGTTTTTTCTTTTTCTTTTTTCTTCTTTATCTTACTTACTAGTAAAGTGTAGTATTATCACTACAAGTGTGAGCTTAGCTCCACTTTACTTAGTAAGGACTCTTATTTCCTTTCTCTTATATAGTACTTAAGTATTTACATACTTAAGTGTGAGCTTAGCTCCAGGTACTATATTAGACTTATCCTTTTCTCTTTTATCTTTCTTTATTTATTATAACATTTACTTGCTAAGGACTATTATTATACAATTAGCAAGGACTCTCTTTTCTCACTCTTATTTACCTTTGTTTATCTCATGTTTGTTTTGCAATTGTGGCTGAGCCACACTAGTTATACAATGGATGTGACTTACTGCACTTTACTGCGCACTTTTGTTTACTTACTGCACATTACTGTGTAACTTTACTATATTTAGATCTCCAGTTTTGTATAAATAGTTGACAGACTGGTGGTCTTAAACCCCAGTCTTGTCAACTTTGCAATCTAGGGATTCTCCTATACTGTGCTTGATCTACACTCACTACAAACTCATTTCCCCCTTTCAAAGAACCAAGTCTAAGATCTCTAAAGTCACTCTGAAACATCACCAAGACATCCTAAACCTTGTCACTCTAAATCCTAGTATTGTCATTGGAACTTCTATTATGCACATCAAGCACATACCCAATCTCCAGTTACCAGGAGTATCAATATAGACCTTCCCTAAGACCATCCAATAGGCCACTCTTAGCACACTGTGCTCTTTGGTGGGGACTTTCACCAAACCCTGCCTGTTATTCCCAAGGGCTCCAGACAGTAGATAGTCAATGCCTCCCTCTGTTGCTCTCAGCTCTGGAAAAGCACCACCATCCTCCACCTCAAGCAGAACATGTGTCTTGACCACACTCCAGGCAGTGCTGCTTTTGCTCAGTGGTTGCTTCAAGTTGGTGCTGGAGGCCAAAACCCATCCATCAAACTCCCCACCAGCATGTCCCTCCCAGAGAACACTGTCCAGATGCTCATTGACTCCATCTACCCTGGGATTGCAGATGCAGAGGGGAAGCCTGACCACTATTTCTTGGAGCACACCATACTCTCCTCCAAGAATGACACTGTTGATGATCTCAACTCTGCCATCCTTGCCCAGTCTCCAGGAGAAGACACCAGCCTCTTCAGTGTTGACAAAGTCAAGAGTGGCCAGGAAGACTATCCCATTGAATACCTCAACTCCCTCAATGTCTCTGGCATCCCCCTTGCCCACCTTTATGTCAAAGTTGGCTGTCCCCTCATGCTCCTCAGGAATATGGACCCATCCCATGGACTCTGCAATGGGACTTGCCTATTGCTGCTGGAGGTCAAACCACATGTTCTCAGGTGTCACATCTTGGGTGGCAAGCATGCAGGCAGGATTGTGTTCATCCCCAGGATCATCTTGGAGCCCTCTGAAGAGTCACTGCCCATTCCTCTATCACACCACCAATTCCCAGTTCGCCTTGCCTTTGCCATGACCATCAACAAGTCACAAGGTCAGTCAGTCAGTCATATTGGATTGGACTTGCACTCTGGAGTCTTTGCCCATGGTCAATTCTATGTTGCATTGTCACACTGCACATCTGGGGACAGGATCAAGGTCCTCTTTCCTGAGGGTTCCCAGGGGGGATCAACCTTGAATGTGGTGTATCCTGAGGTTTTGCAGAATATCTTGGTAGGGCCTTGGTGAGTTTTGTTGCTAATAGACTATATAACACTTTCTAATTTAATGTGGTGTAGAAGAAGCAGCAGCAGCAGCAAAGCAGGGAGTGGAGTGTTCAGGCAAGATTGGTTTCTGTACTGGATTGGTAAATTGTACTGTTGAATTGCACTGTTGTATTGTACTCACCTATTTTCTCCCCTCCTAGGTAAGGGCATAGGGTTTATGGTGGAAGGGAGGTGATTGGGATTGGTGTATTGGTTTGGAAATTGGTGTTGGTTTGTGAACTGGGATTGGTCTGCAAATAGATAGAGAAATGTTTCCTTTTATTCCCTATTGGAACAGCATATGTATACCTCTTATTCTCTGGATACTCCTTGGTCCGTAAATGGGTAGAGCACTGTTTCCTTTTATTTTCTGTTGCAACAACCTATGTATACTTTCACAGACAATGTCCTATTACTCCATGTTGCAATGCAATAGGATAGGTCTCTACTCCATAGCTGGAGAGGCAAATAAAATTGGTCTGTAGATTGGGATTGGTCTGTAGATAGATAGAGTATTATTTTCTTCTATTTTCTGTTGCAATAAGCTATGTATACTTTCACAGATGATGCTTTATAATTCAATGTTGCAACGCAACAGATTTTTACACTAGTGTACATAGAAGATTATAGGGACTTTGATCCAATGTGTACTAGCTGGAAAGTGTGCGGGAAGCTGCCCTTAATTTCGGCCAAAACACGGCCCGAGATTCTCGGTAAATGGGAACTAACCCTGGTCTGCGCAGCTACTGCCGGTAATCTTGACAGGTTGGGCTGAATCCCCTTTGCCTCATGGCAGACGTGCTGCTGCTGCACCCATCCCATGCGCCCACCCCTCCCGCCCCTTATTTTACCTCAATTTCGCCGTCCCCTCCCTCCTCTACGCCCTCTATCAGTGCAAAAATGAGCCTAGCCCCAACCCAAAGCTCGAGCGCGAGTCTTGCTCGTCCCCAGACAGACAGCCCGCCCCCCAATACTGTCCCCTTCCCTACTGCGCCTGGCTTACATCACCAGCCTAGCGTATCATCAGCAGCGTCGTGGTCGACGGCCTCTGATCCTTCTATCATATGGCGGCACACCTTCCTGGGTCCCAATCACGACTCCACCTCCACACATCGTTCGCGCCACGCCCGCTCGCCGGCATCCTCCACCTATAGCTATCGCGGACGTACCGCGGCCCATCAGCTTAGCCCTGTCGCCGAGGAAAGCGCCGGCGATGACCGCTCCCGCACAGGCTCGTCTCCTTTGTCTGCACGTGTCCCTCGGCGCATCGATACCGTACCGCTTTCCCTCCAGGCGGATGCGAATGATACCTTCGTGGAGGACATCACCCTTGCGATGATCGCCATGCTACCGTCGCCGCGGACAGACGCGCACCGTAGATCGCAGCGCACGAAGCGAAGGAGATCGTCACACGTCCACATGAAGACAAAACGATCCCGGGCGCGCACTGGTACCAGTGTCAGTGCCAGCTGTGGCGTCACGGCCCGGCGCGTCGCCGGCGCAACTGGTCGTGCGTTCTCTGCTTTATGCAAAGTGCTGCATTGCCCTCCCTGGATCAAAAGGCACTGAGCGTATTCGTTCGGTCGAAGTATGTCAAATGATCTTGCGCCTACTATTAGATTTACGGTAAGGCCTTTCCGTATTCGAAGCTTCTACGCGCAGCGTGATTCTGATCGATATGTTGCCTCAGCTTTTTTAAATCCTAACAATATAGACCAACGACGTATTGACCCCTCTTAATGTTTCGGCACCGTGCTTTTGTTCTTGGCTTGGTGATACAGCCGCTCTGGCTTTGCTACAATGCTGCGGTTGTGGCAGAGCGGTCGTTATCGCCTCTACGTCTATCCTGGGTCAAAACACCACCGCTTCCAAGACAATAGTATTCTACAATTGATCCCTGCTCTCCACGTCAGGTCACACATTGACCGCTCCTCATGACCTAGCCTCGATCGTGACAATCCGTATTTAAAAAGAGCACGACCTGCTCACCCCCAGCAACGCGGACTCCTCAAACGATGCCTACTAATTTGTTCCACCAACCGGCCTTCAATTCTCTCTGTCCATCTTATATTCCACCATCGTCTACGATAGATTGGTCGCGCCGTATGGGTCATCACAGACCTCAAGGTAGTGTTGCGAGTGAGTCATGTGCACACACGATCGCATACACTATGGATCTAACCCAAACGCCCCAAGGCTCGTCGCTTGAGCCTGGCCCGTTCCAGATGCTAAGAACCCTACAGAAAAGCAGTAAAAGCTAGGTGCTCGCTGCGCTGGATGCCAATATGAGGCGTAAATTGTCTTTCAAAGTCGTTAGTAAGAGACTCGTGGGTCTGCCTGGCGACACGAAGAAAGAAGCGTACAAGGATCAAGCATACCAGTTGCGTACGATTCTCGCGCTCTGGCGCGAGTTCGCCGCTTACAAGCGCATCGCGAACCACGACCCGTGCCCGTGTCTCATGGAGCTGCACGGGATGTTCCAGGATAAAGATGAATGTACCTTTGTCTCGTAAGTCCTTGCTGCGGTATTTTGCGGTGAATGTAGCGCGTTCTGAACAAGTTTCTTCTCTCAATATCCATCACTGTTTCTGCCGCAACGCGTCGTGGACTTCCAGGATCTCATGGAACGTGACTTGCTTTCCGAGATGGAAAATATGAGTATGCCAAGGAGGCCCAAGGAGAACACGAAAGTGAAGCGCTGGATGGCGCAGATCGTACGTCATACTTCACTCGCACACACCACATGCGCCCATTAACGACATGCACTTTCTTTTTGTTATCCAGGCGACAAGCATTTCAGCGCTGCATGCTATGGGGATCCTGCACCGTGACATCAAGCCTGAGAACATCCTCATCAAAGGCCCGTACGTGCGGGTCGCCGACTTTAGCACGGCACTCGTGAGGGAACAGGCACTGAGGCCGCTCACTCTGTACTTGCAGGAGTGTGTCGGGACAGAGATATACAGGGCTCCTGAGGTTCATCTCGCGAGTGAGTACATGGAAGGGGTGCTCTGCAAGATCGTGAAAGACCAGGAAGTGGGGTACGGCTCGAAGGTGGACTGGTGGAGGCTTGGGTGCATTTTCTTTGTTTTGTTATCAGGAAGGGTGGGTGGTGCCAGTGTTTATACCCCATGGGATGAGAAATGACAACAATATGTGCCCTAGGACATGTTTCTCTCAGAGGAGAATAAAGAAACTACGAAGGAGAATTTCAAAAGGTTTGTTAATGCCTCGAAAGCACAAAATAGCCTTCGATTGTACTTCGGAGAGTATATTCTGGAGATGACGGAGGATCAGTTCCAGCTGTTGAAAGGCGTAAGTCGCAGATGTTTTCGCTCCTGTGGAGGACAAATTGATCGATTGCGCTGTAGCTATTGGCTTTAAGGTACGAGGAGCGGTATACATACAATGAAGTTAGGTACGATTCGTACTTTGTGCAGTATGAGTACGTGATCTTGCGTTGTTCTTGTCCGCCGCTCACATACACATGCCTGATTCCAGACATAATGTATTAATAGAGATCGAGGCGTCGCAGAGTACGTCTGAATTTCTTTGTGAGCAGCGTACGTCTGAATTGCTTGACATCTACGTAAAGGACAGGACGTGGTTTGTGCTCCAGCGGAACGCAATCAAATGAGTGCGAAGGAAAAGAACATGAGCACGAACGAAACGAAAATGGACCTTGTGTTCTCTACGAGCGTCGAGGTGCAAGGCATTGAATTCGGATCTGGAAACGTAGGTGACTGGATGCGCGACGGCACAAATGAGAACGCCGCAGATGCGTACTCGCCCTTCGTGCACAGGGAGCTCTCATCCGCCCACATACGAATGTTGTGGCGCAAGTTTGCATGGGTGAATCCGAGAGGGGTGTGAAGAGCCTGCACGATTGGGCAGAAAAGGGTACTAGTAAAGAGAACGACCTGTTTCGTACACTGCTGACCGGTGGTTTCAATAAGGTGGCGGTGGACTGAGCATATACCATCAGCCATCCTTGTTATCACTGCAGATGACGAATGCCATACCGTCAGTCTAATGAGCTGTGTATATTTTCAAAGTACTCCGAGACGAGAGAGATTATGTGGCACATCGATTACACTTGTTGTCTTAACATATATCAGATACTCTCACAGTGTAATTACAGTGTTTTAGCAGTCCTTGTCTCACTAAAGTGGGTTGCACGAACTACGGTTTTGGACCAAGTTGTTCTACCACTTCATATATTCGATGCAATTCAAGAGTTTTTGCAATAACAAGGGTTATATAGACAGGTGTTCTTCTGCACAAGAAACACCAAAAAGCGTCCTAACAACAAGGACAAAAGCACTGATACCAGTCAGTAAGTAAGTTAAAGAAGTGTATAGTAAGATCTCACCTCAGTCTCGAAAACAACACGAGGACTGAGGGGAAAAAAGGCGAGGTATCGTAAACAGGCTAGATAAACTACCTGTGGCTTGGAACTGTATAGTAGCGGAGTGATCGAAAAAGTAGGTAGTTTTTCTGCGGAGAGGAGACGAAAGTTTGCGTGCGCGTCGGCTTCTGCCGAGTTGCCTAAAAAGGAAGTAGTAAGTCGTGCATGCGCCAGTTTGCAATTCCAACAAGAGTGCCATACGTACACTTTTTTTCAGAACAATAGGATGTCTATATTATTTGATACAATAACGTTAAAATCAAACCAATGTCACGGAAAGTTTCTCCTTAAATTGCCACCGTGACCTCATACTGTCCCGCACGGCGGCGCTGAAGCGCTGAGCGGCTGAGGTGTTGCTGACACTTGTCGGAATGCCACTAATCATTCTGTCACACACCCCATCATAATCAAGGCTGTAGCCATCCACAAGTTCTTTGATTTTCCCTAATATTTCTGCTATCTTTGCAGAGATTAGCTATCTATTACAGTCCTCAAAGATTGAGCTGGTTATACGGCCTAAAATTGTGCTACAGAAGCCTCAAGGCCTAGATCAATTCCTGGCCTATTTGCATATAAACATGTTTTCTGCAACATGCAATCTAACACATACTCCTTTGAAACCTAGTACAGACATCATGCTCCAAATGTCTCGGAACTATTTTTGATTTTCCCACTATTTAAATGTTAAAATTACATAAGTTTTATCAGGTGTGTATCAAAAGGAACCTCACTGTGACAAGGACTACCATCATCACTCATGAAACGTCAGGGGCGCGAGGCCACCCCGTCGTCTGTCTTTTTCTCAAGCTGACGTTATACGGATGGGCCACTGGCAGTATGAGTTTCCTGGTGGTAGCAATGAGATTATAGCCAAGGCTATTGATGTTTGGAAAGTTGACGACAGGAAAAGTTCATGATGATACAGAAATCATGTGGCTTTGATCCAGTCACGATGAACGAGCAGTGTGCCTGTAATACATTTCCCGTCGCATCTCGCCACTAAGCTTGTGCTTCAGACTGGTCATCTCCGACAGATTCAACAAATCAAGCATTTGGTCTTGTTAGACACGCTTGCAGACTTTTCATCGTTATCTCAAACACAGCGTGACAAATCCCAATATCACCATATCAACGATCTGATACTACATACAATCTCATAGAGAAGTCAGGGGATCGACATCGTGCAGTATGAGAACAAGGCTAGTGTCACGGTCCCAAGCATGTAAACAGAGGGCGGGCGCGGGCGGGTGGTATCAGGGCACCTACACTGTATCGCTGTATTGATACAGCCCGGACGAGGACGCAGGCAAGGGTAGATAGGCGGCATGTACCTATGGTATCTTGGTGTAGAGCGGGCGTGGACAGATAGGCAGACTACGGAGGCGATGACGACAATGGGACAGAGAGGGGGAGGAGAAACTAGGACAGGGGTGAGGGGAATGCGAGAGAGAAGTTGGTAGTGACGCAATGATGACAAGTCGGAATGTGAAATGATTTGAATGGGTCGGGGGTGGGACTTTGAGAGTCAGTCAGATTTTACATCGGGCAGTGGGCACGCTCTAATACCACTACCGATTGGTAGCGGGAATAACAATTGTATATATGCGCAACTATCTGTGGTGGAGGTGATTACCAAATGGCAAGGTTTCGGCAGCCGGACAGCGCAGCGTCTTCACGTAACTGACTGACGTATTGTACTTCGGCCTTCTGAGCGGCCGTGATTACGAAACGATGAAGGATTCTGAATACGATAGGCCTATTCTTTGTACTGCAGGTATTCTCTTTGTCCGAGATGGTCGCGCCGTTTTCGCCTCCGCGCATCAAATAGAAGCGAATCGCAGGCTTATGACCACGGCCGACTTGTTCGTAATACATAACATCGGGCGGCGGTATTTACTAGGAATTATGAGGTACTATTGCGCGACGAAAATTTCACATGTTTCGTGTGACATCCATACTTAGTATCAATCGACATCCTGAAGTGGCGATGATTTAGGAAGAAAAAAGTGTCCAGGGTAAACGATTTTTGAGATGCAGGCACCGCATCAACTGCAGCCGAGTAGATGGATATACTGTCTGTGTCAGGAAATAGCACCGTACTTCAGCTATATCCTGCCTAAGTTTGAGGAGCAGACAGGATCCCTTGGCTGCGACCGGTCTTAGGGTTTCCTGCGGTGCAAAATTGATTGGGAAATGAGTGATGTTTCTCACAAGTTTACGTGCTTATTAAGTCCTGTAAATATCGCATTCGGCTCAAGATAAAATCTGATAGACATCCAAAACTTGGTGAGTGTTTGTGGTAAGACGGGTCAATGTGATGCTGCATAAACCAAAGCAGGCTGCGCGTTGTGAACCAAAAAGACATTCATGCATCAATCCCTGTCACCCGAGTTGGGTTTCAGCCTAATGTCATGCAACATGAGCGGTTATGCATGCGCCACGAGCAAGTCAACTGTTCGACTCGGGAGGAGCTGGTTCCGAAGTGTTGCGTACACTCTTGGCGCCTTGCCTAGGTTGGAGATGTGAAGAAGAGCTGTGCCAACACGCAGGACAGGTCCGGAAGGACGAAAAAAGCGATAGCAGTATCATAATACACTACACCATGCTGGCCTACTGGCTAGCACATATTGGGGATCGGCGCAAAGAGTCTGCCGAGGTGGTGAGAGTGTGGGGCCCACGCCGATGTGCGGACATTCTACCCTGATATGTGGCAGGGGCGTCCCGTTATGAACTTCGGGAGTATGCTACGGTTCCTGTCATGTGATGCGCCAGAAGTGAGGGTGTATTGCATGGTGCCTCGATTTCATAGATAGAGGACTGGCATGCAATTCGTCAGAGGTGGGAGGAAGATGGACAATGGGTGACTTCCCATAAGACTTAGACCTGACTGATAATCTCCACGCTTCATACGTCCATCGTGGATGTACTATTAAGCTCTGCGAACGATCGCAAGCGATTGCAAGGGGCCACAAATGAATACTGGGCAGAGAGCTGGTTCAAGTGAGGTGTCTGTGAGATCACGCAGGTGGAGGTGGGCAACCAGATGAGGCTTAGAGAGACATCCGTTCTGATGAGAAACTCGGGGATTAAAATTGCAAGGGCTCTAGGGTGATGGCAGGTTTTATTGTTTGGTGGTGCAATGGAAGGTCGATAGAGACTTTGACGCCAATGCCGCATATAGCCAGCACCGAGAGAATGGCCGTGTTGCCGAGGCGGTTCCGGGAGAAGCTCCATTTACAGGCCGGGCTGGTGGAAGCAGATGCCCATCTTAGGCCGTGACCGTGCTGACTAAGCGTTATCAATTTAGACTTTCGACTCCGCGGCACGGGAGTCCTTGTACTTAGGTCCCCGTCTCCTTCTCCTCCTCCTCCTCCCCTCTTGACTTCCTCCCCCCCGCCGCACACCACATAGGTGTTTCTTTCTTGTTGTCTCCTTCTCTGACACCGCCGCATCCCGCAGCCCCCGTCACTCGTTCCTTTCACACCCTTCATTCATTCCCAACCATTCTCTCCCGACCTGTCCTCGACCCGCAGGCGCCGCTTTGTTCGCGTGCTCAACAATAACTAAACCATGTCTTCGCGCAGCAATAGCACACGCCCCTCCAGTCGCCTGCGCACAAAGACGGCTGATCTCTCTGACTTCCTTCGCCGACGCGACAATGCCCCGCCCCCACCCCCGCCACTTCCTAATTCAATTTCATCTGCACCAGATACGCCAGAGAGCACGGCGAGCACGAAGCCCAAGCGCAGAATCCCGCTCTTTGGTCTCAAAAAGAAGTCGAGCACGCTTAAGGAACCTAGCGGCTCCTCTAAGCTCAGATCTCCCTCCACCTACTCCAGCGAGTAAGTCGTCTTTTATATCTTCCAGAAATATTGACGCATACTCTTACTTGGCCATTTAAATCGTACTAATGGTTTCGCATGTATCTCAGGATGTCGACTACATCCGCATCCATGCCTTCTTCAACTCAGGGTACGACCCTCCCCCCACTCACAATTTCCCCGCCGAGTCTCTCCCCGCTTCCCCATTTCCGCCCATCCCATATCTCAACACCAAACTCATCCCCGTCGCCCGCCCACACCCTGGCAGCTTCTCCGAACAAGTCGAAACTCGCATCGAAACCTCACACACCTTTACAGTTGCCTACGAAGTCCATATCATCACCCATCAAGCCTGCGTTCTCCCCATTCGCCATCGCCGGGCTCTCGGTCCCAGGATTGGGGTCTCCCGTGAACGAGAAACCACGGAATAGCACTTCATCCACAGGCTCTGGATCACATAGGCCTTACATCACGGTCTCCCTAGCTTCTACGCACAGTGATGGCCAAGATGACGAGAAGATGTATATTTCACCTCGCGCAGTGCCGTCTTTCCCTGTGCCTGGCGAGCGTGCGAAGCCCAGTCTCGAGCGGGAGGACATTAAAAGCGTGAGTCGCCGAAGTACTGAG
Source organism: Albatrellus ellisii (assembly GCA_003314395.1). Lineage (NCBI taxonomy): Eukaryota > Fungi > Basidiomycota > Agaricomycetes > Russulales > Albatrellaceae > Albatrellus > Albatrellus ellisii. The sequence goes on from QLPN01000447.1 coordinate 11,734, forward strand.
AATGAACACCCGTCGGGCTTGGGAGCGACGAGTCCTGGTAGCCCTTCTCCTCCAACGACCCCCAAGATATTTTTCCCTGTACCGCCGTCAAACAATTCTGCATTCAAGGTTAGCCCTGCGACTCTCGTATCAACACCAAGCAAGACTAAGGATGTGGCGGGACCGGACTCGTCCGCATCTGGCAATGGCTTCGTTAAGCGATCCGTCGAGGCCAAGACCATTGACACCAAGCAGGGTCGTTTACAGGGCCGCACCGCATCGCAGGATGGTGATCTCGAAGCAGTTTTGGAGTTTACCGTTCCCAGAGAGTTTGCCCCATCGCAGTACGCTTTGCGCTCAGCTTCACTTTCCGCATCTGCAACGTTGCAGGATCGAAGGCAGGGATCAAAGCTGGTGACGCTCTCCGGCTTGCCAACGATGTCCCAGCGCGTACGCTCGCTTTCAAACACAGAAAGCGTCGCTTCGCTTTCGCGTCGTGAGTCTGCAGCATCACAAAGGCAGTATAACGGTTCTGTAAGTTAACTAAGTTCATCGACTACCGTTCGCTGAATTGTTCTTCTGTTGCCACCTAGCCTCTCAATTCTCCGACATCAACCAATCGATCGAGCTTGATCGCTCTGACCTCTGCTTCAGGGCAAACTAGACCGACTGCCAGGAACGAGAAAACGACCCCTCCAATGTCGCCTATATCGCCTACGCCGTCTGCATCAGTACCCTCTGGACTACTCTCCACTCGTACATCTCCGCCAAGCGCTTCAGTGGCCAGATCAAAGTCGATCGCGGCAATCGCGCCCGCATCTGCGCCACCACAGGGCCCCCTTCCCGCTGCGCCGCCGAGTTCTGCTTCACCCCTCATCGCCAAATCGTCGCCGTCTGGATTGCGCACCCTTAGATCGGCCTCTGCGTCCACGACTTCCTCTTCCTCCCGCACGCTCGCAATCCCATCTGCAGTATCGGCACCCTCGTTAATGACCGGCTTTTCGCGATCGAGAGCAATATCGGCAGCTACCTCAGCATCGTCGCGAACGCTCGTCTCGCTTTCCCCGTCCTCTTCTAGTTCCGCTTCGGGTTCCGAATCGTCGAATTCTTCGAATAGACACTCTATAACAGTTTCATCGCTGCTGACAATTCCGTCTCTTGCTTCTCTACCACTGCCGATTCGTGATCAAGAGGATGATTCTGACGCTGCAGGACGAGCGAGAGCGAGCACAGCGTCGGCGGTGCCTTTGTCATCTAAGTCTGTGACCCCAACTTCTCCACTGGCATCTGGGGTGACTTTGGCACGCGGCCCCTCGCCTCCTCCCAGCCCGCGCCTCCAGGCCGCCTTGGCCCATGCTGCAGAGCTGGAGGTACAGAATTCGGCCCTCCTTACTCGTGTGGATGTCCTTGAGAGGGCCGCCCGCCGGCGGGAGCGCGAGCTCCGTGGTATGCGGTGGCTGCTCGTAAATGGCGTCAGCGCGTCCGGAACCTCTGGCGACGAAGGGCTCTCACCAGGGATGATTGGAGAGGATGGGTCTCCGCCAAGCTCGTATGCATCTACCATGACGTCCCCGGACGTATCAGAGCTTGCTTTCGGCCCCGTCACGCGCCCGTTAGGAATCACGAAGCGGCTGCAACGCGCGTACACATTGCCTGGCCCGAACTCTGGCTCCGCACGGTTTGTTGAGTTTTATGATGAGGTGGACAATGGTCTGTATCTGGAGAGCAAGAACGCGGGGCTGGGTATCAACCTGTCCGAGTCCGCGTCGGTGCCGGAGGACATGAAGAAGTTGCTAGCACGTCTTGCAAAAGATTCTGGCTGGACAGAGGCAAAGCCGAAAGACGTGCTGCATATGGAGAACAATAAAGACAGGGAGGCGGAGCGGCGGCGGGAAAAGGAGGAACGGCGTGCATCGAGAGCCCTAAAGCGTATCTCGACGTCCTCGGTGTCGACTTCGACCACGTCGTCGAGCAGACTCAGTCTTGCTCCGGTGGCATACTCGCAAAACCTGCAGCGCGGGCGCACGCCCTCGATTGCGCAGATCATCGAGTCGGACCGCGAGAGGGAGAAGCTGAAGGCGAGGGAGCGGGAAGTCGGGATGGAGGAGATTTTGGAGAAGCTGAGGGCCTTTGGCGGCCCGCGGATGGCGTCGAGGCGGCGGGAGGCCGAGGTGGCGCTCGGGATAAGCGAACGACCTCTCCCATCACAAAATTGAGATCACCCCAGGTGTGTTGTATTATCGCTGCTCCTGTGGACTCGTTACGCTTTCTGGATATCATGTTTCTGTGCATCTGCAGTCGTTCTTTTTGATCTCATGCGCTATTGTCTTCGTTTTCGCATGTACGATGACCGTTTCCCCCCTCATATCATACATTACATACTGTAAACATACTTTTTCACTGTACACCGCTCATCCGACCAGCATGTTACTATCCTTTGTTACTCCCGTCATGGCCACTTTGCGTGTCTCGCAGCACGTCGCTCGTTACTTCATAGACACATTGGACGCGTGCGACCTCCGTAATAGAGGCACTAACAGTCGCTAGAGCACACCTACATATCGTCTACATTGCTACTCATCATCACACTCCAATCAATCATATTCGAGGGCGGTTTACGCCACCGCTTCAATGGATTGGGAATATAGAAATCGACTTGAGACTGTTTGCACAAGCGACCATCCCTGACTAGACATAGACGTGAGCACATCACCTCCCATGATTGTCGCTTGGCACGTCTAGGACTAGCAACCATCACTCGCGCCAGCCTGATTAAATATCATGATGGCGCCTCTTCGTGCCAGTGACAAGGAATGCGACATACTCAGGCTTGTCTCGTGCCTTTTCAAGTTCCTGTGTATGCTTTCTGATCCTCCCAGATTCAAGTTGATGGCTGTTACGGCTCTCCTGCAAACACTGGCATCTTCAAATGATGGTTGCTCTGCCGCCGCCTCTCCTTCGCCTCCGCATCTCAATGCTTCGCCAACATATTAGTCTTCTTCCACCCACGTTCTTTCACCTCCTTCCATTCCCCTCCTGAGCGGATTCTTTGGGACAACCAGGATGTTTGCTCGTGCATTCCGGTCGAAGCGCAAACTCAAGAAGGGTGCTGTCGCACGGCGGGGTGTGGTTACCCTCAGAGAACAGGGCGAGTCTCCAGGTGCAGTCCTCGTCGGCGAGAGCAAGTCACCCAGCTCTTTGTCTCTCAACAATGTGGTACGTGCAATCCTGTCTTCTACCATCCCGGCCTGCACAATTAATGTCTTCTCAGAAATATCCTCAAGTCGAGATCCAGCCTTCGCACAAGACCCTCTCAAGCGAGGTTTCTTCTGATAGATCAGAGCCCTCCAAAGCATCACATGACACTCTACTACGCCCGGCAGGGTCTGTGGACAACTTTGGAGGTAGCAGGGTTGGTAGTTTTCTCGGCAATGAAGACCGTTCCGTTGAGCTCGACTTACATGAGGTACTGTGTCGTGTTGCGTAATGGAAGGATTCGTCCTTATGATCGTGCTGCCCAGTTGTCGAGCTACTTTGACGTTGACAGCTCTGCGGACGAATCACAGGCAAGCTCTTTTTCGTTGAGTTTCGTGTCATGTTCTGACTGAGTCCTCGCCGTACGCGTGTGCAGCGGAGCCCCCACCCCGCGAAGATAAGGACTTTGGCTCGGAAATTTCGCGCCCGAAAATGCCGCAAACTTGCTCCTGCCCCGATTACAATACCGAGACAAGCCCTGGACAGTCGCAGAATCCTGGTTCAACGTTCTGCGGAAATAGCGGTGCTGAGCTCTGCTCTTTTTGCCTCGGCGACGGTGCACACCCAGCGAGCAGATCCCCTTTTTGAGTCTCAACAAGCGGGGTCGCCTTTTGTGACCCAAGAGCGTACAGAACCTCCTCCATCGCCCCCACAACTACCGACAGAGTCTCCTGACAACACCTCTATCGTTTCGTCGGGCGCATTATTCGCCAGCTCGTTCTCTCTCTCAACCGGCAAACCCCAGTCGCACTATCGTACACCGCGTATAGACTCGGCTACCCTTCCCCGCGGAGAAAACCCATTCACCGGTTCTCCCTGTGAAGTATCGCCGTCTGGTTCCCCGGCCCTCCCAGTGCCGCTTCCTCCCTCTGGTATCAGCACTAATCTCTCAACGAGAGATAGCGAACTCCAGGAGGTAGTGAAGTCTAGCTCAAATCACTCGGGTGATATTGTAAAAAGCAAGAATATGGGAGGTTGGTCCTTGGCGCGCACGAGAAGCCCCGGTATCTCTGACGATTCACATTCATTTTGCCTCCGCTTCCAGATTCTCATTCGCCTACCAAGGAGGCACATTCGCCGACGCCGACGCCGTCTACAGCACGATCAGACCGACAGATGAGTTCCCCCAGCTTGTCAGGTGCGGAGGCGTTGTTATTTTCTCGCGCGGCGTGTCTGCGGAACGGCTCTCAGGATTCTGATCCATTCCTCTCCCCCACCTCCACTTTGTCGGCGCGGATGTCACCGTACTCGTCGAACTTTTCTCGTTCTGGCGATGACATCGACCACATGCTTGATGACTATCTGGTAGCATCCATAATGGAGGGTCAGTCTGATGGTAGCGCCGCCACTCCTTCGTCTACGATGAGCAACGAGGCACAGAGTCCAGGCGTCTCCAAGGGTGCTCCACAACGACCTCGTCGTCGGCGTGGAAATCGTACGTATCATCGCCTTCTTTTCGGGGTATTGATTGATGCGACCATGATTGCCGTACATTGATGATGATCAGGTCCTCCAGAACTGAAAACACCGCTTCTGAGCACAGACTCAAATTCAGTATCACGTTCATCTACCGCGAGTGCTGGGAATGGATTGTTGTGGCCTTCGATCCATCTTCCCGCCAGTGGCTCGCCGAGGTTTGTGCAAACCATGGATGCAGATGAGCAGGACGGATTGTTCGCTCTTCCCATCACGCTCGCCACCGCACAGAATCTTCATACTTCCCAATCACCTTCCTTTCCTGTCAGCGCTACACTTTCTCTTGCACCTTTCGACAGTCCTGCCTTTCCCTCTAGTAAGGTCGACAGTATGATCGTTACGTTGATGCGCGATCTGGAGGACCCCAGCTCGTTTAACATTGCCGTGGATGACGTAGAGTTCAGTTCCGCAGCGACTGCCTCATCGGACTCAATAGGGAACCAGACTTTCCCTGAGACGCCAAGTGTCTTCAGTCCTTCGTTCTCCGCGGCACCTAACGGATATTCCCCTGTACTCTTGCCTGCGATTGTATCCGGGGGTTATGTCGGCAGTCATGGAACGCGGTCTCCATCAATAGTCGGTTCGCAATCCAAGCGCCGTTATCTCCGGATCTCCCAGAGAGCCGTGGCCATATCAAGTACGGGAAAAGCCATCTTTACGAGAGGGCTTTCGCTCAGAGGGAAGAAGTCGACATCTTCTACAGGAAGTGGTACGGCTTCACCGTCCGTCCAGGGAGCGAGGTCCCCTCCAACATCGGCCGCTGGATGGCAAGACATCAATGCGGTGTCTTCGAAAGCACGACTCCCCCTCCCCTCTTCGCCTCCACCACCCATTCTGACCTTGGACTGGCCTCACCTTGGCGAACGAAACCCGAGAGACTCAGTACTACACCTTATTGATCCTCCACAGCCCTCGCCTACTTCCGTGTATACCTCTCCCTTCCTTCCACCTCTGGTTGTCCCCCTGCCGCTTTCGGATACTGCACCCTCGCCGCCTCCATTTGTCGCACGGCCGCTGCCATCGCAACCATCAATCGTCACTTCCATACCGCCACCTCCGTGTATTGCTCCCCCTTCCCCTCCTCTTCCTTCCGCGAGTGTTGAGCCTCTACCCCCGCCCCCACTAGCCGTCGTCGTTCCTTCTGCATTGATTTCATTCTCAGGGCCTTTGCCCAGGGCCTCACCGCCAGCAAGCAGTTCGCTCCATGAGACGCCTCATAGCCACCTTGTTGCCCCTGCCTCAATACATGCGGCCTCTGTGTCTGGCTCTAACCGCAAAGTGCTTGACCGTCCCCCGCTCCCAATAGGCCCCCGTCAGCAGTACACCGCTGGGGTCCATACTGGAGCGCGGGATATAAACAGCTCGGCTCTTCATGAGTCGCCTGCACTCCGATTCCAGACGCAGCCTGTGCCGTTTAAGGGCTACACGATGGAGGTTGCCCAGTGGACGTTCACGTCTGAAGAGCTGCAGTCCATCGTCTTGAGAGCTATGAAGCATTCTGCAGAAGCGTCCTCGATCAGGCTTCTAACCCTTCAGACCACAGATCAGGAAATCCCGCATGAATTTGAGCGGCTACAGGCCCTGCAGACGGAGCTGAAAACCAAGTACAAGCTCCAGGTCCGCAGACGGAATGCACTGCTCGCCACGGCGGCGACACGGCTTGACTACCGGGAGGTGAACGCGCAGTCTCTACGTACCACCCTGGAAGACTTGAAGGAGGTCTCTGGTCAGCTGGACAGGTTTGCTGAGGAGCTGTACATCGCGAGGGACCAGGCCGCACAGCTCACGAAGCTGCAGGTAGTGCATTCCCGCAGCGCGCTCGTCGTGGCCGTGCGGAAGCTGAACGCAGGCTTCCTCAGACGGTCCGCGGAGCTCCAGGCCGCGCAAGACCGCATTGCTGCTCTCGAGGCCGAGCGGGACGAGGCGTGGGTACATGTACAGCTGTCAACGCGGGGTCTTGGCGAATCGCCCGACCGGCTTCAGTCGCCACCATCAGCGAAGCTCACCAACCGCCGCTCTGGCAGTGTCTCGGGCTCGCGCACGTCTGGGATACGCGTCTCGAAAGCCGGCAACAGCTATGCATCGTCCGCTGCGGGCCCGTCGTTCTCTTCAGGCATCATCATGCAGTCTGTGCCTCCCAGTCCCATTCGCCGCTCCGTCGGTATCACCACCACCAGTAGCCGCTGTTCCGGTATGTCAACTCCTTTCCATCTCTGCGGGGTCCGTCCACACGCAGTTGTGCCTGACCGAGCTGTCACAGTGTACATGTCTGTGGCATCGACGTCGGAAACACGGGCCATGAACCAAGCTGAGCGGGAGCTGTGCGACGTGCTTGGGATCGAGTTGCCAGACGAGCAGCGCGCGAGGCCGAGAGCGTCGTCGTTGGTGTCCTTCCCCGTTACACCGTCACCCGCTTCTGCGAGAGTCGACGTGCGCAGGCGAGCGTCCGACAGCAGCCGATCCCCGGATGTTCATGCCTTGGACGTGCTTGATGATCTCGTATCGTCAGACGTGAGTTGCGGGTCCGTCTGCCCCCCGCTTTTCATCTTGACCACTCCTTTTCCAGCCATTAGCTTGACCTGCACCCTGCGGGCCCTGGACAACAAAATCCAGAATCGATCATTTACGTAATTTATCCGCTTAATCCACAAACTCTTCAGGCTAGTACTGTCCAGATTTGCTGGGTATTTATTTGTGAGGACGATGTAGTATACATACGTCTGTACAATAGAGGTTGAGGATGTGAAGAAGTACATTATAGCGCCGGGGGAACAAATGGCAAAACACGATATCGCGTACAAAAGGAAGATACAAAAAGATTTACGTCGAAAAGATCACATGACGCTTATTAGTGCCGCGCTCTCTTCCGCCTGATTCGGATCTCTTCAACAGGACTGGCATCCGCAGGAGAACGGTGCGGAGACGATGCGGTCTCTGGTGCTGCGGAGCTAGAGCGGGCGAGTTGTTCCTCAAAATTTATGTCCGACCGGCCGCGCTTTCTGGAGATCTTGGGTGTGACTACTGCATCCTCGCCCTGGGCGTCTTCGCTGGCGAGAAGTTCTGCAGTAGAGGTGGGCTCAGGGCTGCGTGTCAACGGTGATCGCGACGTCGGCTTTGAGACGGGCAATCGCTCGTCCTGATCAGAGAACGTAGCGCTCTGGTCAGGGAGAATAGCGTTTTGATCAGAGTACCTAGCGTCCCGACTAGCTGGTCGATCAGTCTCCTGCAGAGTCCCTATCGAAGGCTGTGGGGCTTGTCTACTGCGGTAGGCAGGTCTGGCCCGCGGGCGCTCACGTGATTGCTCAGTCGCCATCTCTTCCTCACCAGATTGCTCCGCGGATATTTCTTCATCGCTGGTCGTAACAACCGCCTTCGACTTGAGCAGAGATTTGCGACCCCCCTTGCCTGTAAAGTAATTTCTAGATACCCAGTATTGCATTACAAGGCAATACGTACCTGCGGCTCTGGTCATTGACGTATTGAGTCGCTTCTCGTACCCACGCTGCGGTTCCCAGGCGGGCGAGGTGGCGGACACCTCTACGTTTGCTTGGGTTAACACTTGATCCATGTGCGCTTTGCTACGTAAATACTGTCATAAAAACATAATTGCGGAGTTTGGGAGATGACAAACATTTTAAGCGCATCTCTGTTATCCACCGGGGCAACCAATGGTCGCAGAACTTTGAAGAACAGTATGGCAGAGTTGCGTCCCTTCTTGTTCTTGTTGGCTTCGTACGAGCCAAGCCGTTTGCTGATCCAGGTCAAGAGCAAGGTGTGGATGTCGGTCACATGCTGGCTATCTAACTGCCGGACGATGGCCAATTGAGCGCCGCGGAGCACCAAGCAAGGCACCAAGACTTTGGCAAGAGATATTGATGGCGTTTCGCTAGAAACTACACCTTCAAGGAATAATGTGAACGCCTGTTTGGGAATCTCAGACGTTGGTGACAAGTTTTTGGCACAATGCTACATACCTCCTGCAATGCTTGTGTGACCACGGCTACCACGGTCGCGCCCTGGTCTTTGTACATGCCTTCTTCCCGCAAGACCTCAACGATGACTTTGCAGCAGAGATCGAATGCCGGGCTCAAGCGACCATAATGAACAAGTAGGGTTGCGCTGTGGCGCACGTGGATGGCACCTGCGCGGATGGCTCGCAAGAATGTCGAGATGACGCCCATGAATGCATACTCTCGCTCGAGTTGTGAGCGTGTGGTCTTGGGAGCTTCCAAAGGATACACAAGTGAGTAACAGGCTGTCAACTTGAAATGAAATACCATACGAGGTTTTGACTGATCGCCAGTTTTCTTTGCCTTCCGTCTCTTGCCTTTCGTGGTTTCGGCTTCCTCCAAGCCACTTAACTCAGTATCCTCATCTTCATCGGAGTTGTGATGAGAGCCCGAGCTATCATTCCCATGGAGCTCGTCAGCAAAACGTTCGATCTCAGCTTGGACAACACCTGCACAGCGGTGCTGAACCTCATCGTCCAAGGTAAGAAAAAGCAACGGAATGGGTGACGAAGATTGTTCTGCGCCATCGACCCTCGAAGGGCAGAACAGGATGTGAAGATTCATAAGGCATTGAAAAGCCTAGTACAATGGGGTCAGGAGTAAATTAAGCTTATGTGTACGAAAGAAACGGACCGCCCTTCGCACACCGTCCGCTGTATTTGATTGAGAACCAACGGCGTACTCTACGAGCTTCTCCAGGAGCGATTCACGCTGCTCGCAGAAAGAATCACGAGTGCGCGCATCTTCTGGTGATGGATGAGGCTCGGCAGGCATCCATCTCGCCTTCCAGATAACATGGACTGTCAACAAGTTCATTCCTTGATCAATCATCTGTATAATCGAGAAACAGGATGAGCATGTTGTGAATAGAACAAGTAAGGAACACTGACCATCTCCTCTTCCTTGTAGCCGAGCTTCCCACGCCCAACGAGTGCACTCACGATATCCCAAGCACTGCTCTGTTTTCCGCCCTCGTCCTCCTCCATCCATGAGGTCATATCGCGCGCTCCAGCCAAGACGGCGAGTCGAGTACATATACCAGTCAGAAGCAAAACCTCATCTTCCGTAAATGAAGCGATCTCGAGTTCATCGCGACCTGCGACCGCATCCCGCAACGACGAAGCTAATTCGTCTTCGAGCTCAAGAACTTTCGTACTGTTGGTGTTTGAAAGGCTGGTGGCATCTAAGAGGTGGCGGATCGCAGCTGCAGCGTAAGCGAGCACAGTCATTGAAGAATGAGAGGTGAATTGCTTGATTATGTCGTCCCAAAGGCTTGCATATGCCTAGATGGCATGAGCTAGAAGTTTAATCAGAAAAAGGATGTAACAAACCGTGATCATCCTCATTTCAAGATACATGTCAAGGTTCATCAATAGCGGAATCAGAAGCACTTCAGATATGCGAGTCTCGTCGGTCTGATGTTTGGCAAAGAGTCGAGGGAGGCCTTTGATTAATGCCCGAGTGATATCTGACGAAACGGTCTCTTCATCACCCTGTATACACTTTATTGTATGAGCCCCCCCGGCAAGTTGGAAATATGCATGCGTACCTTCTTTGCGCCGACAGCGTCTATTTTAGCCTTGCGCAGAGCAGCGACCAGTACTTCTAGAAGTATGGCCTCTTCTACCTCCTCCAATCTCCAAGCCTCATAGACCATAGAGTCATCGTTGGTCTGCCGTGTTTGAGTCCTCCTACCGCGCGAGCCCTGGCTCCCTTCGCCACCAGAAGCAGAGTGGTCAAGAAGCAGAACATCTAGTAGAGCTTCCCAATCACTAACAGGCCCCACTTCATCCCAAAGCGCTTCAACAGCAAGAGCGGTGCGACCCCTTTGCTCCGCACCAACCAGTGCGGCGACCTCCTTCAACCTTCTTGGTTTAGCATTCCCGTCAGCAGAACCAAGCGAGGTGCTGGCCTCATCGTCCTCGTCACCAGACACTGCTACTTTGACCAACGTTTTGCCTAGTCTCACCAACAGCACTCCCAGACTTTTCACGCCAGCGCGGGCTTTATCTTGCTTGGTTGCCTTCCGGTTGCCTAGACGCTCCTCCACAAGATCCTCCCAGACGCCCCGCACAAATCCGCTAACCGCCCGCCGTACTTTCGCTTCTTCGTCAAAGACGAGCAGACAGAGTGTTTCGCGTTGATCATCTTCAAGCAGCCCGTAACCATCGATTGAACCCAAGACTTGGATGACAGCGACGCGCACAGAGAGCTCAGTATCACTTGTGGCCATCTCCACCAGCCGTGGCTTGAACCTATCTGTAAAGTGCTGTAGAGAACCAATGTAATCCGCCTTCTGGTACACCCCAAACAATGACTTGACGGCTTCGAGGCGGACATGGGTATTTGAGTCAGACAAAACCCAGCCCACGTAGCGTAGATATGACCCATCAAGGAAATGACTTGGATACTTCTTGAACCACAATCCAATCGCACGGACACACTCAGCACGAATTGAAGGATCCAGATCACGATATCGGTGAACGAAAACGCTACACAGCTCGTCAAAACATCCAGCATGACAGTATTTGAAGCATAAAACACTCACCCATCAACGAATTCCTTCAAATACTCAGCAAGCTTCGTCCTGCGCTCTCGCACTTCAGCAGCCTTCACCTCAAGCTCTTTCTCCCGTCCAGCAGCCGCCTTTCCTCTGTTTCCAGCTTTGCGTTTGCGCTCTCCCTCTTGCTGTCTACCGATTACTTCTGCTTCCTTTTCGACCGCTGCAGCGACTTCGCACAAGGCCGTCTCAACTTCCAACGCGATTACGGTGGCCGTATGCCTGAAGCTGCGAAGCTGCGATGATGACATTGCGATGACCCATGTCTGAAGAGTCGCCATCAAGTCAGAGGTGTATAGTGAGCCGAGCTCAGCTGAGGAAGCGACGAGTCGCTCCATGAACTCGGATAACGACTTGCGGAACTTTTTAAACATGGGAAGCTTGGAAGTTAGGGGATAGATTGGAGAATCGTCCTACACAAGCCAATTAGCGACCGTCACTCTGTAGGACTATGCTTTGAAGCCGACCTGCTTGAGTGCCTCGGTGAAATTATCTAACGCATCGACGACACCATCATAGTCTACGGCCTCATCACCGTTCACGGTCTCATTGCAACCGCACGCGCGCAATATGCAGTTTATGAGCTCAGCTTGTGCGGTGCTTGATGTCTCTGCCAGTGACTCCAAGAAATCTTCGACGGTCGACTGCAAAGCGGCAGAAGTGTTCATGATAGCGTCTGTAAACTATCCTTCAGCACGCGCAACTGGAGAATGCAGTTTGGACCCACTGAACAGGACGTTGTCTTGTGCAATCGTCGTATCCTTCGTATGTTTTGCAGAAGCAGGCACATCACCATTGACGGCTACCTTCTTGGCTCGTCGTCGCTGCGAGCTAGCGCTTTTGGTCGTAGGACCCTTGACCGCCCGCATTCGTTTGAGTTGTGTGGTTCTAGTACCCCTTTTCCTGGCAACCGACGGTTTTGCTTTGAACTTCGGTGTACTATAGTCTTCTTCATTGTCATCATTAGATGGGTGGTCAGATTCCTCGTCCTGTAACTCTGCATCTGTATCGGCGTTGTCACGTTTCCTCTTCTGAGGAGAGCCTGAAACCAAGGTGAGCGAGGACGACAGCAAACAAGATTGTGAGTCAAACGCACCGGATACGAATAGCTTTGCTTGTTTCCTTTCCCTCTGTGAACGACGCAGTCCTGGAGTTGTCTCTGTATCGGACATTGGACAGAGGAATGGCTAGAACGTGAGCAACGCGGTAAGTTTAGTACACCAGACGCGCTCGGTGCCAGTAGCAACGCGCCTGTAACGTGCGGTCACGAATAATAAATTATTTGTGACCGCGTGACGTTGGCAATCGTCGATCACCCATAGAACTAATCGGCAGGTACTGTCAAATCCAACTATGCACTGCTCCAGACACGCCATTCTAGCATCCGGTATTACTGACCCCTCCCAGGTACGAACCGACTCTATACAATCCCTGCACATGCGACCCCGACAAATGCACTCGGACGCCGAAACTGGCTTTTTGCTATACCACCCTGACTGCACCTTAACCTTAACAAATAGACTGTAACCCTTCGGATTACCCATCACACACACCCGATACCTGTCCAATCCATCCTCCTACATATGTCAGAGCTACCTATGTCAGACCTCCTTTTTATCACATGTTTCTGGGACTCATCATGAGGTCATACTGCCTGCTGCCTGCCTGATGCATTCCAGCCCTCACTGAACAGTAATTAAGACTGACTCTACAACTGTTATGAGGCACTTACTTTGGCACCTTGTAATGGTTTTCCTTTTCTTTTTTTCTTTTTCTTCATTATCTTTTACTTACTATAAGTGTAGTATTAACTACAGCAGTGAGCTTAGCTCCTACTTATAGTAAGGACTCATTTCCCTTTTTCTTTAAAGTACTTAAGTATTTACATACTTAAGTGTGAGCTTAGCTCCAAGTACTATAAAGACTTATCTTTTCTTTTATCTTCTTTTATTTATTATAACATTTACTTGCTAAGGACTATTACTATACAATTAGCAAGGACTCATCTTATCTCATCTCTATTTACCTTTGTTTACTTCTAGTTCATTTCATGCTTGTGGCTAAGCCACACTATTTACACAACAGATGTGACTTACTGCACATTACTGTGCATTATCATTTACTTACTGCACAACCTTACTATAGTTAGGACTCTGGTTTTGTATAAATAGTTGAAAGACTGGTGGTCTTAAACCCCAGTCTTGTCAACTTCACAATCTAGGGATTCTCCTATACTGTGCTTGATCTAAGCTTGCTACAAACTTGCTTCATTCCTCTAAGAACTAAGTCTAAAATCTCTAAAGTCACTCTAAGCACCGCTAAGACATTCTAAACTCATCACTCTGGATCCTTGTTTAGTTATTGGAGGAATCATCCTCATTACTATCTTGTTGATTCCATTCTTCATCTTCATTAGGAACATCTACCATGCTCATCAAGTGTGTATTCATTACCTTGTTACTAGGGGTATTATTACAGATCTTCCCTAAGACTGTCCAATAGGCCACTCTTAGCAACAACCCTAGACACCAGTCTCCTTTTGTTCTGGCCTTTCCTCCTGCTCTCTGCTCTTTGTATCTCCATACCACTGTCTTGTTGCTGCTATACAGACCATTGTCCTGTTTAGTTGCCTTCATCCAATCTTGCTGCTTTTTCTTCTCTGAGTGTTCCACATGCAAGTGTGCTTCCACTTTTTTTTAAACATCAACCTCTGGACTGTCAAACTGCAGCTATGTTCTTGCTATGTACCTTCACCATGTGCATCTACCCCAGATTCACACATTGCATCCTGCACTGCTATCTCATCAGATCAAATAGCCATTGATCCTCATACATCACCTTCACATGTTCACATGTTACTGGCATCTCCTACCACAATCATCTTCATCATCCTCACTATCTCCACCACCCTTGTCTCTTCCACTGTCTTGCTACTTCTCTGACTCAGTGTCAGGACATACTTATTTTTCTCATCATTTTACAATTTCTTTCAATCTTATTGCTCAAGATCTACAAGAGATATCTTATCAGATCATCAGTAGATCTTATCGCAATTATCTATGACTCATATCCATTTAGTCATCAGACTGCTTACTGTACAGATATGACTCATATTCTCACATTCACTTATTGATGCTATGCAATGCTGCACATTGCTTACTGATACTTCTCACAGATGCTGCGCATCTTATTTACATATGCCTGCCCTATAGTGACAGCACATGGTCTGTGTGCTGATCCCTTTAGTATATATAGGGTACCTTAGTAGCATGTATTTCTTTAGCTGTATACATCTGGGATATCTGCCTACTAGTGTGACTTCATCCCTTTGTTAAGCCATCCTTTCCCCTTTCTCACAGTTGTAACCTTGCTATTTGGTGTGCACCTCACACTCAGACACTAAGTCAGAGCACACAGCCATGCCACCACACACCAAGCTGGCCCAATTTGAGCAACTGTCACTCTCCAAATCACCCATCCTCTCACCTGGACAAATCTTGCCTGAAATCTTATGCCTCTGGATTCAAGGATGCCACACATATTTCAACTTCAAAGCCATTGACAAGGCCAACCAAGTTGGTATGGTGTTGTTTGGGTTCCAGGATCCCCATATTACTGACTGGCTCATCACCAACAGTGCTGTCTGAGTAACTGATTCTAAATTGGACATTGTGAGCAGGAACTCAAATTTGGACAATGAACTGTATATATCATTCTCAAAATATAACAGTTCTCCATCCATTCACATTCCTGTCAAAATCTCTGTAAGAAATCAGAAAGTTGCCACCAAAGCCTTAATTGACAACAGTGCAACCAGGATCTTGATCAACCAAGATTACATCAATTACCAACTCAGAAACTTGAACAACAAATACCTGTAAAAAATATTGATGGAACCAAGAATATTGGTGGGGATATCACACACACTTGTCATATCACCCTTGAAATCAAGAAAATAAACACAGAACCCCATATAGAAACAAACAAGTTTTATATTACCAATCTAGGAAAAGAAGATGTCATCCTAGGAACCAATTTGTTATGACAGCATAACCCTAATATTGATTGGACCAAGGATATGGTTTCCTTATCACACTGTCCATCAGAATGTCAACAACCCCTAACAACAGTCATGTCATCATTTTCCAAAGATGACCTGTCACCCCAGATAGAAGATCAATGGACAATCAATGGACTAAACCTATTCTGCACCACCTTGTCCATGCAAATAGCCATGAATAATCAACACAATGGGAAGGGAATGGACCTAGTCCCACTCCATTATCATGATCTGGGAACAGTCTTCAACAAAGAAGCTTCTACATGATTACCACAATGTCACTCATGGGACCATGCTATTGACCTTAAACTGGGAATGGAACCTTATGCATACCCCATTGATAATAAACAACAAGAAGCACTTCACACATTCATATCCGAGAACAGCAAAAAGGGATATATCCATCCATCTAACTCTCCATGGGCAGCCCCCTTTTTCTTTGTTGGAAAAAAGGATGGTAAATTATGTCCCTGTCAAGATTATTGGAGATTAAATGAAAGAACCATCACCAACAAGTACCCTTTACCACTTATCCCCAAACTCATCAACAAACTTAAAGGTGCTATGATCTTTACCAAACTTGATCTCAGATGGGGATATAACAACATATGCATCAAGGAGGGTGATGAACACAAAGCTGCATTCATAGCCAACAGAAAATTATGGGAACCTACCATAATGTTCTTCAGCCTACAAGATTCCCTGGCCACATTCCAATCAATGATGAATGCCCTTTTTGATGACCTTATCACCACAGGCCATGTTGTTATCTACATGGATGACATCCTCATCTTCTCAAACAATCTATTAGAACACCAGAAATTAGTTTGCCAAGTTCTCCAACATCTTATCAATGAAGATCTGTTCCTGAAACTGGAAAATGCTTTTTTGAGAAGGAATCAATCAAATATCTTGGTATGATCATTTCCCATGATCAAGTCCACATGGACCCTGCCAAATTATCAGCAATCACTGAATGGCCTATTCCAAAGAAAGTTAAAGATGTACAATCATTTTTAGGGTTTGTAAACTTCTATCAACACTTCATCAAAGACTTTGCAAAAATGACCAAGCTTCTTATGGAATTAACTCATAAAGATCAACCATGGGATTGGACCAATCTCCAACAAATGGCATTCACCACCACCCCAATTCTTCTCATACTCAATTTTGATGCCCCTTTTAAACTCAAAACTGATGCTTCAGATTTTGACTACAGTGCCATCTTATCCCAACAAGGACCAGATTCCCACTGGTACCCCATCACATACCTATCAAAACAAATGACTTGACCAGAATGTAATTATGTCATTTATAACAAAGAACTCCTCACCATTATTCACACCCTGGAAACCTGGCATCATTACCTCAAAGGAAGCCCTCACCCTGTAGACATCTGGTCTGATCATAAGAACCTCAAGTATTTTTCCACAGCTAAACAGCTTAACTGACATCAAGCTCAATGGAGCTTATTCCTTTCCCACCTCAACTTTTCAATTTCTCACCATCCTGGTGCTCTCAATAAAGCCAATCATCTGACTAGGAGGCCAGACCATGAGGAGGGGGTAATTTTGGATAATTGCAATATTATGGTGTTGAATCCAAGAGTATTTCACATAAATGCCACAGGATGACACCTGACACCCACCTGATCAAAGAATATCAGACAACAAATCATCAAACAACTCAAAACTGATACAATTTCCCAAGAAAAGTTCCAGAAAATCAAGAACCTTGGACCTCAGAAATTAACCCAAGGAATCCAAGAATGGAAGTATGAAGACAAACACCTTCTTTTCTATGGAAAAATCGATATCCCAGATAACAAAGAACTTCAAAAAGAAGTCATATGTATTCACCATGACTCAACCCCTGCCAGACACCCTGGAAGATGGAAAAGGTACAAACTTATCCAACAAGACTATTGGTGGCCAGAAATGTCCTTTGATGAGAGCAGGTCATGTGTGAAGAGGGAACTTCAAGAGTTCTTATCATTGTGCTATGTCACTACTGACTACTTATAGTAAGTGTAGTGATGCATGGACCATAGAAGTATGTACTGGAAGACTGTGTACAGATGTATGTGCAAGTATATGTGTGTGTACAGTATTAGATCTAAAGAGGAAGGAGGATATTACTTAATTGTATAATTGTCAACTATTGAAGGAGGTTACTTGGAAAGAGCACACTGATTGTAGAAGAAAGAGAATAATATTCTACAGGAAGAAATAGTGAGAAAACATAAAACATGAATGGCATAGAGAGTAGGTACTGACCTCAGTCTCTTCATAGAGAACTGAGGGAAAAGAAAAGATGCAAGAGAAAATTTCTGTAACTAATGGGTCTGTCTGTATCATCCCTGAGTCCCATGAGAGGTCCATGTGGTGCAGCCATGCAGTCGCACATTCACATGTTCACAGTCACACATGTTCACTGTCACACATCACTGTAAACTCCAACATGCCCACTCAGCTAGTGCACCAGTGGATGCCCATGCCAGAGCAGAACTGCTCATGCTTCTGCCATGCCAACCCCTTTGTCAGCACATCTGCAACCTGCTCACCCATTGGAATATACTCCAACTCCAGTTCTCCACCAGCATACTTCTCATGTAAGAAATGATACTGCACATAGATGTGTTTGGTACATGCATGAAAGGCTGGATTCTTTGTGATAGCAATGGTGGACTGATTGTCAATTTGGAGTGTCATAGGAGAGTCACAGAGTTTGCCAAGCTCAGAAAGGAGGGTGTGAAGCCAGACAGCTTCTTTTGCAGCATGCACACCTGTGACATATTTGGCTTCTGTGCTAGAGAGCACCATTGAGGCTTGCTTTTTGGAGCTCCAGCTAATCATGCTGCCAGAGAGACTGAAGATGTATCCAGAGATGGATTGCCTGTCATTTATGTTGGCTGCCCACTCAGCATCAATGAATCCTGTTAACTTGCCAGGGGAGTTACCATTGAAGAGGAGTGTATGATGTGCCATGGTGTATAGATACCAGAAGGCACAATTTAAAGCACAGAAACGCATGTCACCTGGTGTCACAGTATGTTGGCTGAGTATGCTGATGGTGTATGCTAAGTCAGGTTGTGTCCCTAACATTGTGTACATGAGTGTGCCCACTGCACTCTGGTACCTGTGAACATCTGCTGTTGCATCTGGGGCATCAAGCTTTGTGAGTTGCTCATTTTGGAGTGATGGGGTGACCATGGGGCACATGTTGTGGTGACCATATCTGCAAAGAACATCATCAATGTATTTCTCCTGGGAGAGGACAATGGTCTTGTGCTGACAATCCCATGTGACCTGCATGCCAAGAATCCAGCCAATTTCACTGAGGTTGGTCATGTCAAAGGAATGTTTAAGTGCTGCCTTCATGTTTTCTATTTCATCAATACTGTGTGAAGCGAGTACAATATCATCAATGTAAATCATGACAATGCATATGAGCTTGCTGGATGCATTGTATTTTAGAAAGACAGAGTGATCAGCATTGGAGTGTGTATAACCTAGTGCTTCAAATTCCTTTTTGATGTGCTTGTACCAGACTCATCCACCTTGGCATGTGCCATAAATGGATTTTCCAAGATGCCAGACCTTACCCACTGAGGGTTTGAATCTGGTGGGTGGCTTGAGATAGATTTCTTCTTTGAGCATGCTGTTGAGGTAGGCTGCCTTTACATCCATTTGAAGTTGTGTTTGGTGGTGATGGTGAGGATTGTGTGAAGCAATGAGAATTTCATGATGGGTGCAAATGTTTCATTGAAATCTATGCCTTCAATTTGGGTGAAGCCTTTTGCAACTAGGTGTGCTTTGTACTTCTGGATTTCACCAGTTGGTCCCCTTTTGATGCAAAATACCCACTTGCTGCTGACAATTTTGCAATCATGTGGTCAGTCAACTTCTGTGTAGACTTCCATATGTTGGAAGGTCTGCAGTTCCTCTTCACATGCTGTGAGCCATTCTGCTGCATCAGGGCATGACATTGCTTCTTCATAGGTGAGTGGATCACTTTCAGATGCAATTGTTGCAGCTTGCATGTGTTCACTGCTGTTGAGTGGTGGTGCATCTTCTGCAGGTGGCTGTGTGTCAGCAGTCGCATTTGCACCCTTTTGCTTTTGAGTGTATGATGAGACATTGTAGCATTCATCATCATCACAAATAGGTGCACATTTGCTGTGTGAGGGTCAACTTGACATCACAGGCATAGGCATAGGAGCCATGGGTGCCATAGGTCACATGTCAGGCATGGAAGTGGTCACTGTCATAGGGGTTGCATTTAGGGGGAGCATCAATGGGAGTAACTGGCAGGTCACTGGCATGAGTATCACACTCATTGGACTCTGAGTTGTCTGCATCGGGATCAAAGATGATCCACTCATAGTGTTTTGTGGGGCCCCCTTCATTGAAGATCACATCGCATGATTCAATGATGTGCCCACTTGGGTGGTGGACCAGGTGGTAGGCATGGTGATTGTGCACATAGCTGACAAAGGTGCAAAGCAGCGACTTTGCATCAAGTTTGCATTGGTACTTGTCCAGAATATGGATGAAGGCTTTGCAACCAAAGGTGTGAACAAGGGTGATGTTGGGCTGTTTACCACTCCAGGATTCTTCCAGTGTGAGATTGTCTTCAAGTGCACAAGTTGGCACTATGTTGTGCAAGTAAGTGGCATACTCGATAGTGTCATACCAGTAAGAATGTGGGAGGTCAGCATCAGTGAGCAGTGTGTGTGTGGTCTCCATGAGTGTGTGATTCATGTGGTCAGTGATGCCATTATGTTGTGGTGTGTCAGCTGTTGTCATTTTGTGTTTAATGCCATGTGCCTGTAGGAACTTCTGTGTGTGCTCACCCATATATTCACCTCTGCCATCTGAATGGAGTGCTTTCAGTTTTGTGCTGGTCTTAACTTCAGCATGTGTGATGAAGTCAGTGAGACATTTGTGCAGATCCCTTTTGTGTTTGAGGCCATGGACAAAGACCTTGCATGATTTGTTGTCAATAAAAGTCATGAAGTGGTCGTATCCTTCATGGGAGCATGTTTGCATGGGCCCACACAGATTGGAAAAGATGCAGCCAAGCATTGTGTTGGTGTGTGTCTGTGTCAATTTCATGACATCATGTTGTGCATGCTTGCCCTTGATGCAAGGCTTGCATATCCTGAGAGCATCATGGGTCGCATCACCAGTGATGGCCATGCCCTTGGCCATACTGTTGTGGACCATGCACAGGATGGAGTCTATGCTGATGTGACCTAGGTGGTGATGCCAGGTCCATATGTTGGTGGTAGCTGTTCTCATGCATGCAATGAAGGTGGAGGGATCATTGGAGATGTCAATGCCTTCAGATGGGAATGATGCAACATGTGTAATTTACATGGTATCAGGAGTGTGCATGCACATGTCAAGGATGTAGAGGTTATCCTCAAGGTGGCCAACACATGTTAGTGCATTATCCTTGTTGAGGATCTCACATGTATCCCCATTGAATTGGACATGTGCACCACATTTTGTGAGTGCAGAGACTGATAGGAGATTACCATGGAGTTTGGGGACATAGAGTATGTCCTGCAGGATAGTCTGGTTCCATTTCTTGTTGGCACACATCTTCATGTGGATATTGCTGGCACCCTCAGCTAGAATGTAGCTGTTATTGCCTAGCCAGACTTTGTGCAGCATAGCAAATGGGTGGTAGAGATAGAACCAGTCATGGTTGGAGCTCATGTGGCAACTGGTGCCTGAGTCAATGAGCCAGTGAGCTGTGAGGTCATCACATTGCATGAGTTTTTCAGTGACTTTGAAGAGATTGAATGACATGTCATCATTATCATCTTTGTCATGTGTTTGAGCATGTAGCACTGTGCTGTTGGTGGCAACATGCACCATTGTGGCATGCTTTTCAGCTTTGAGCTTGTGCCAGTCTTCAACTTTGTGGCTGTGGATTTTGCAGTGTGTGCAAAACCCTTTTGCCTTGTGCTTTGCCTGTCACTCCTCATCCAACATTGCTCCTTGAGTGCAACTTGCAAGTGAACATTGTCAATGTTGAGATCAGTCACCTTCATGGCAGTGAGGATCATTTTGAGTGTGTGGTAGGATGGAGGTAGTGAGATGATGATTGCAATGGCAATGAGTTTTTCATCAAGTTGCTGCCCAAGTGAGGAGAGAGTGTGTGCAGTGTGCACCATTGCATTTATTTGTGGTTCCAGGGGGGCATCATCAGATAGAGTGCTGCAGAATAGCTCACTAATCAAGTAAGTGATTTTCTGCTCCCCTTTCCCTTCATATCGCATCATTAGCTTCTCCCAAGTGTCTTTTGATGTTGTTGCATATGGCATGGTGTTGAGAGGCTTGTTGCTGAGTGTCAAGGTAATTTGCATGCACACATTGTGGTCACAATTGACCCAGTTGTCATAGTTGGACAATGTGTTGGCTAGAGCCTTATCAGAGCCACTGATGATAGGCCATAGTCCATGCACTTGGAGGACCATTTTGATGTGAAATTTCCAGAAGGTGAAAATTTCACCATTTTCTGTGAGAAAAGGTATGTTGTAAAGCTTGCTCAAGGCTTTTGCATTTGAGCTCATCATGATGCCTGCCATTGCAGCAGCATGTCCAGTCACTGGTGCAGGAGTCTTGCTTGTTGAGGCTGCTGCTGACATGGTGTGTAAAGTGCAGGGGTGTGAGTTTGTCTTGAAGGTGGTGCTTGCTCAGTTTTGATAGACTTCAGGTCTCATAAGCTATTGAAGGAGGTTACTTGGAAAGAGCATGCCAACTGTAGAAAGAAGAGAATAATATTCTACAGGAAGAAATAGTGAGAAAACATAAAACACAAATGGTGTAGAGAGTAGGTACTGACCTCAGTCTCTTCATAGAAGACTGAGGGAAAAGAAAAGATGTGAGAGGAAATTTCTGTAACTAATGGGTCTGTCTGTATCATCCCTGAGTCCCACAAGAGGTCCATGTGGTGCAGCCATGCAGTTGCACATTTGCTGTTGCACATCACTGTAAACTCCAACATCAACACCCCCCCTTGCTGGACACACACTCCACTAAACCAAGAGCAGAGCAATGGGAAGAGAAGAGTGGGAGTGAAAGGGGTTTAGTGAGAATATCAGTGGTGACAAGAGATGAAGGAAGACACTGTACAGATATGGCATTGGAAGAGAGACACTTGTAGATATAGTGATGCCATATGTCAATGTGTTTTGTGCCACAGGTGATGATGGGATTGGTAGCAATGTCGATGGAGCCTTTGTTGTCACTGTATAGTAAGAGAGGAAAACTGAAACTGAAACCTATCTCCTTCAACAGTGATTGCAACCACATCCCTTGTGCTGTGGCTTGTGAGAGTGACACAGTGTGTTGCTTTCTTGATGTCCAAGCAATGGTGCCGCCACCCAGAAGGAAAGCATATGCTCCAACCAACTTGTGGTCATCTCTATCAGCTGCCCAGTCAGAGTCAGAATAGCCAACCATTCCTGTTCCCTCATCCTCTCCATACTGTATGTGGAAGTGTAGGGTGCCTTTGAGGTAGCACAGGATGTGATGAGCAAGGGACAGGTGAAGAGGGAGAGGATTGGATAGGAATTGTGACAACCTCATTACCACAAAAGAGATGTCTGGCCTGGACACTATGGCAGCATAAAGGAGTGATCCTATCAGTTGTTGGTAATTGGTCCAAAGAGAGGGAGAGGTGATGTAGTCATCAGCAGCTTTGGTGGGAGTTGTACCAGGAGGAAGAGGAGTCATAGCAGGGTTACAGTCTTCCATCTGGAAGCAGTTGAGGACATTGGAGATGTAGGCTTCTTGGTTGATGTCTAGGACACAGCATGCTTGATCCCATGTGACATGAAGCCCTAGGTACAACTTGATTTCACCAAGGTCAGTCATCTGAAAGAGGGCTTTTAGAGTGTTTTTGCATGCCTCTACTTCCTCAAGTGATCCTCCTAAGATGGTAATGTTGTTGATGTAAAGGACAATGATGAGGAGTTTAGAGGAGGACATTGAGACATAAATGCCAGAGTCAGATAGTGTGCAGGTGAAGGAGAGATTGAGGAGTGAGCCATGCATCTTGTGATGCCATTGCTGTGATGCTTGTTTAAGCCTGTATATTGCTTTGGATAGGTGGCATACTTTGCCTTCCATGCTGGGGACAACAAAGCCTTGGGGTTGATCTATGTAAATCTCTTCTTCAAGATTGCCATCAAGAAAGGTGGACTTGATGTCCATGGAGTGAATCTCCCAGTCTTTGAGGGCAGCAATCACTAGCAGTTATGAGACCGGAGTCTACATATATCCCTAAAAGCAGGAGACTGGGTGCACTCAACTAAAGATCACTCAATAGAAGAGGAAATCCAGCCATAACTAGCTGGAGTATATTCAGCTATACTACAGCTATCTATATACTCTAAGAGATTGTGCACAGACCAGTGCAGTACTCTAGGGCAGACACTACAGTACAATACCTGCAGTAAGTAAAGGAACATGCCAAAGGTGCATGCTATGACCTCATAGTCTAGACCAAAGGAATGTAAGTAGAAATGATTAGATGTAGATCAGATAAGATGAAGATAAGATGATCTAATCTAATCATAATCAAAGGAAAACATAAAAGAAAGTGAAAAGAATAAAGAGATAAATGCACCAAATAATGGTGCCTGACAGCAGTGTGTGAAGTGACTCAAAGCAAGCTACAGGTGAAAAGGTTTCAGCATAGTCAATGCCATAGACCTGGGTGTAGCCTTTGGCAACAAGATGTGTTTTGTAGTGACCATTGGCCTTCTGTTTGAAGACCCATTTATTTCCTACAACATTATGGCCTGAAGGTAGATCTACCAAGTCCCATGTACACAGTTTTTGCAATGAGTCAATTTCTTCATTGCACACAGAGTGCCATGCATCACTGTCAGGGCTGGAGAAAGCTTGTTTCAAGGTGAGTGGGTCATGTGAGACAGTGTGGGAAAGGATGGATGAGAGTGAAGGTCCAGCTTGTGGCATGGCAAAAACATTGTTGTCATTGTCACTGTCAAGCCCCCCCTCACCCAGGATATCCACGAAGTTGCATGGGCCATAGGTGCTGTCACAAAAATGCTCAGGGCAACACATGAGGTGTTCAGACCAGTGGACCACAGGTGTATCTCCTTGAATGAGCTGCAAGTGAATGTGCTGATGCACAGGCAACTGCCAAGAGGGGTGGAGCCAAGAGGGGGCAGGAGTGTCAGTGGCAAGACATGCAGTGTGCTGAGCACAAACA
The DNA here is from genome assembly GCA_003314395.1 of Albatrellus ellisii. Classification (NCBI taxonomy): domain Eukaryota; kingdom Fungi; phylum Basidiomycota; class Agaricomycetes; order Russulales; family Albatrellaceae; genus Albatrellus; species Albatrellus ellisii. The sequence goes on from QLPN01000447.1 coordinate 36,329, forward strand.
CATGGGGGAGCAGCTGACAGTATGGGTGCACACAGAGGTGTGACTGGTAGAGGAGGTGTGACAGGTGTGTCCTCTTGAGCCAAGGCAGGGAGATCAGGAGCAGTGAAGGGAGGCACAGGAGGTATGACAGGTGCAGTGGCATGCACATCTGCATCAGGATCATGGCCATGATCATTGGAACCATCACTATCATCATTAGGAGGCAGAGGCAGTGGTGCAAGAGGAAAAACATCATGCACAGTGGGAGAAGTGATGGACTCAACAGCAGGGAACACAGATTCCTCAAAGGTTGCATCCCTACTAATGATGGTCCAATGAGATGTTTTATCCCAGAAGAGCCAACCTTTTGTGCCAGATTCATAGCCAACAAATATGAGGGCTCAAGATCTGGCATCAAGCCTTGGCCACTGGTGATCAGGGGTTCACACCCAGGCATGACATCCAAAGACATATAGGTGAGATACATCAGGAGGTGAGGTAGCAGGTGACTAGTGAGAAAAGGGGGTTTGCCAACCAAAACATCATGTGGGGGAAAGATTGTATGTATGGACCACTGTATGTACAGCAAATTCCCAGAACCCAGGGGAAAGTCCAGCATGATGGAGGAGTGATAGCAAGTGATTGAGGATCATGCAGTTCCAGCATTCAGCTCTGCCATTCTGCTGAGGTGAGTATGGCACAGTTTTGTGGTGAGTGATCCCACATTCCAGGAGTAGGTTGGCAATGATGTCATTGACATATTCCCCTCCTCAATCTAAATGGAGCATAAGGGGCCAGTGACCAAAAAGAGCATGTGTGCAGGCAAGATAGTGATTGAGGATGGCCAACAACTGGTCTTTTTGTGGGGGAGGATAGACAACACCAAAGCCAGAGAAGTCATCAAGAAAGGTGGTGAAGTACAAATTTCCTGGACCAACAGACACAGTGCCACCAGGCCTGACCAAGTCCATATGGATGAGACTGAGCACTTCAGTGGCACACATGTGGGAGAGGCATAATGGAGAGCAGGGAGATTTCCCTAGTAAACAGCCAGTGCAGGGAGAAGTCAGGGATAGTCCAACAGGAGGTGTGAACCCCACAAGCTGCAATGGTTGGATGTGAGTAATGACACTTTCAGATAGGTGCCCAAGATGTTTGTGCCAGAGACAGATGGTGGCAGACATAACAGTATGAAGTGCAGCCACAGGAGCAAGGTCAAGCCAACACATGCCATTCTGCAGGTAGCCAACACTGAAGACACAACCATCCTTGGAAATGGAGCAGGACTCTTGCTTGTAGGTGACACAAAAACCCAAGCGGTTGAGCATGCTAACAGAGAGGAACCATCCAAAAGCTCCAGGGACATGCAAAACATTGGAGAGGGACAGGGCAACTGTTGTTCTGTCTGGTAGAATGTGCTGCCTGCTACAACATCCCTTCCCAAGACAGGGAGTGGTTGCACCATTACCAACAGTGATGGACCAAAATGATTCATCCACATATGAGGTGAGGTCATCTTTGTGTGGTGTTATGTGATCCATGCAACCTGAATCCAGCATCTGAGTGTCAGATGCACCAGCATAGTAGCATGTGTCAAATACTGAGGCAGAGGAGGAAGACAAGGTATTGATACTAGGTGTAGAGTCTATCCCATCCTTATGTTTCTCTCTCTGCTTCTGTTTCTCCAACCTAGCCTTCACATCATCAGGCATCCCATGTAATGTCCAACAGTTCTCCATGGTATGGTTCTGGTGTTTGCAGTGTGTGCAAAAGGACACATTTTGCCATGCAGGGTTAGAGTTGCTCTGAAAGGTAGAGAGGGCAGACACATGTTTTGATCATACTTCTTCATCAAGAATCTGGCCACAGATTTTGCTGAGATTGAGGTTTGCAATGTTGGAGGATGCAAGAACAGATGATGTGAAGTGTCCCCAAGATGGTGGAAGGGCATGTAGTAAAATAAAGCACATCTGTTGCTTGGAAATATCAACACTGGAGGAAGCAAGCCATTCTTGCATGATGAGGAGGGTATTGAGCTGAGTAGTCAGCAGGGATTGCATGTCATACTTGCAAGTGAGTAGTGATTGAAAGTGAATGAAAGCCACTACTGCTGATTGTTTTCCATAGACCCCTTTCAGCAGGGTCCAGGCTCTGTTTGCACAGATGGTGTCAGGTGCAATCATGGTGGAGGGTTGTGTCAAACAATGCATAGAAATGACAGCCTTAGCTATCTCATTGTTATCCTTCCAAAGTTGTACTTCATCGATATTTGTAGTGGTGACAGTGGGTAATCCTCCTGGTACTTCTTCAGTGGATGTGATGGGGGTGACTTCTGGTTTTGAAATGGTATACCATACTCCCATGATGATGAGAGTGGACTTCACAACATTGGCCCATTGGTGGTAGTTGTTGGAGTTCTCAAGAATGATGTTAATCTTTGGAACTGAGACAGATGTTGAAGGTTGTGCAAGATAGAGTATAGTGAGTAGAACCCACAGTCAAAATGAGTGAGAGAGAGTTGCAATCCTGAGTAAGAGTAAGGAAAGCAAAGTTGTGCATTTGACCTGGGCAGGGCCCATAACCTGATGAGAGCAGGTCATGTGCAAAGAGGGAACTTCAAGAGTTCTTATCATTGTGCTATGTCACTACTGACTACTTATAGTAAGTGTAGTGATGCACAGACCATAGAAGTATGTACTGGAAGACTGTGTACAGATGTATGTGCAAGTATGTGTGTGTGTACAGTATTAGATCTAAAGAGGGAGGATATTACTTAATTGTATAATCGTCAACATCCTTATTTGTCAAAGCATACATAGAAGGATGTGTGACTTGTCAATCAACCAAGAATATCACACACCCCACCAAAGCTCTGCTCATTCCTACAGAAACTCCTAGCAAACCATGGCAACACATCACCACAGATTTCATAACTGACCTTCCAGAAGTCAATGGATTTGACTCTATCAATGTCATCATTGACAAATTCTCAAAAGCTATTATCATCACACCATGCAAGAAGACTATCACCACCTCAGAAATGGTGCAACTATTCTTAGATCATGCATGGAAATGTTTCAGCCTTCCTGATAAAATCATTTCCAATCAAGGACCCCAGTTCACTTCCAAAGTTATGCAAGAAATCTGGAAAGTGTTAGGAATCATATCAGCAATGTCCACCACCTATCACCCACAATCTGATGGAGAAACCAAACATGTCAATCAAGAAATAGAACAATATCTCCAAGCCCTTGGAGATCAATCACCAACAGACTGGCTCAAATTACTTCCCTTCACTGAATTCTCACACAATAACTGCATTCATTCTACCACACAGAAATCTCCATTTGAGATCCTTATGGGATACAAACCCTGATTCACCATCAAACCAATCACCACATATGCCCCTGAAGCACAGAACTGGCTTCAACATATACAGAACATAAGAGAAGAAGTAACTGCAAGTCAGAAACTTGCTGATTGAATAACCAAAAATTCCCATGATAAAAACAGAACTACCTTTGCCACATACAAAGAAGTCAATCAAGTATGGCTAGATGGAAAAAACCTCAGACTCTGATACCTGAAGATGAAACTAGCCCCAAAATGGTTTGGACCCTTCCCTATCAAAGAAGTCCTCAGACCTGTCACATATTGGCTCAAACTACTGCCAAAATGGAAGACATATCCCATGTTTCATATCACACTTCTCACACCATTCAAGGAAACACCTGAACATGGCCCCAACTATATGAGACCACCCCAAGAAATAGTCAAAGGCAAAATGGAGTTTGAAGGAGAAATGATCATCAGCTCTAGAGTGCAGAACAATGGACAACTCCAATATCCAATATCACATCAAATGGAAGGGATATCCCAAATCAGACAACATGTGGGAACCACAAGGAAATCTGAGGAATGCACAACAGGAGATAGACAACTTCCACAAATGAAGGTCAAGCACACCTATACTACTGTGCAGCCTGGGAATAGACCTATTCATGTTCAGAAATCACCTGACCACACCCCTCACCCATACTTAAGGAAGTCATCTTGCTCTCAAAACTACCATCACCCAACAATGTCTTCTCTCCCCCCATCCTCAGCCTTCTCCTCCCCCCTCTCCTCATTCTCCCTCCTCACCTCCCCCCACTTCTGCCCATCCTGTGAGGCTCACACTTGACAGTGAGGTCACAAGAGTAAGAAGAGGAGATTGACGAAGGATGAGACAATACACTTAGGATGAAGTCATGCTGAAAGGTGGATATCCCAGATGTATAAAGCTAAAGAAATACATGCTATAGAAGTGCCCTATATATACTAAAGAGATTGGCACACAGACCATGTGCTGTCACTATAGGGCAGGCATATGTAAGTAAGATGTGCAGCATCTGTGAGAACTATCAGTAAGCAATGTGCAGCATTGCACAGCATCAGTAATCAACTGTGAGAATATGAGTCATATGTGTATAGTAATAAGTCTGATGATGAATGGACATGAGTCATAGATAATTGCAATAAGATCTACAGATCTGATAAGATGAGATAAGATATCTCTTGTAGATCTTGAGTGATAAGATTGAAAGAAATTGTAAAATGAAAAGAAAAATAAGTACATCCTGACAAATACCCCCCTTCTAAGGACAAGGTGACTTGATGAGTATTTCTGAAACACCAGTGGAACCAAATCCCTGCTCTCCTCTTTCTGTGTCATCCAATGAAATAACTTCCTTGATTTCAGTGAGTGATATATGTTCAAGAATTAATTGTGTGATACAATCTTTTGTTTTGATATTAAAATCTTCTTTGCCAAGATTGATGAGAAGAATTTTTAATGGTCCATGGTAATCAGAATCAATAACTCCTGCTCCTGTATGAATAGAGTTTTTGACAGCCAAACCACTGCATGGAGCAATACATCCATAGCAATGATTTGGTATAGCCAAGGAGATTTGAGTATCAACTAGGTTTTGACCATGAGTGGGAATAACAATATCTTCTGCACTATAAAGATCAAGACCAGCTGCATATTCTGAACCATGAGTGGGTAGAGTGGCTGAACCAGAAAGTTGTTTCATCACAAGAAGACAATGTTGAATGGAGTGGATGGTGGTAGGATGAAGTAAATGGAAGTTTTTAACCAGTTTAGGCACATCTTTGGTAATGACACCTGCTGGTTCCCAGGAATTTTCATCTTCTGGATAATTTTTCAATTCAACAAGGTATTGTGTACATCCTCAACTTTTCCTGCTATTGATAATTGCTTCCACTTCATATTGTTCAACATTGTCTTTGATGATTGGTGGGGGAGGGATTTTGATGATTCTTTCTGGAATATCATTTGGAGTAAAGGGGAGTAATTTGATGATGTGGCAAATGGGATGAATTTTCATAGACTTGGGAAGTGCAAGTTCATATGCGTTGTTTGAAAGCACTTTGGTAATCAAGTAGGGTCCAAGTCTTTTGTGATCCAATTTTCGAGTTGGTCTTCCTGTTTGTATATGGGATGCATCTAACCAAGCTTTATCTCCAATTTGATATTTTGGTGTTGCTCCTCTGTGAGCATCATAGTATTTCTTCATATCATCAGCTGCTTTCTTTAGTGCTGATTCTGCATCTTCTCTTGTCCTCTTCAACCCTTCAATGAAGTTTTCTACCAAATCGATAGTGGACATCTTGCCTGGTTCAAATCCCATGCATGGATTTTGTCCAGAGTTCAACATAAAAGGAGAATATTTTGTTGAGGCATTAACTCTGTTATTGTAACAGAATTCTGCCATTGGCAACCAATTCATCCAGTCTGATTGATGATGATTAATGAAAATTCTGAGATATTGTTCTATCTCTTGATTGATTTGTTCTGTTTGTCCATCAGTTTGTGGATGGTATGCTGTGGACAATGTGGTTTTTATGCCCAACAATTTATTCAATTCTTTCATCATTTTAGAGGCAAATTGAGGACTGCAATCTGAAAGGATTTTCTCTGGCAGTCCATGGTGCTTCCAAATATTGTCTCTAAACAATCTCACAACTCCTTCTGCCATTACATCTGACATTGTTGCTGCTGCATGAATCATTTTGGAGAATCAATCTACCACCACTAGTATCACTGTTAAATTACCTATGTATGTCTATATATTTTCGTTTGGCATCTCCCACCAATACCCTATATCACAACTACTACCATCATCTGCAATCACCTCCCACTCCACTCACACTCTGGTTGACACGCATCCCTCACATACAAGGGCATCCTTGTTCTTCAACATAACGTCTCCGCCCCAACCTTACCTCTACATACTATATAAGATAACTCCCCATACCATGTCTCCTCAGTCGTCGTCTTCTGACACTGAATGAGTGCCTCTACCATCTACGTCTTATATACCCTCTCACATATCCTGCAGCTCTCTCTCACTTGTGGCAACCTTCTGTTGTCCACAACTACTTATCACTTCTGCAGCTATGCTGTCATATGTCTTAGCAATCTCCATTATATGTGTTGTCTGCCATAACCTGCGCAAACAATCACATCATATCCTTGACTATCTGGTAATTGAGTGATTAAGTCAGTGGATATAATTTGCCATGAATTTGATGATATTTCATTTGGCGTTAATTCTCCTTGTGGTTTCTTTGGGAATGTCTTTGTTCTTTGACAGATGTCACATCCTTTGACATATTTCCCAACATATGTGGCCATTCCTTTCCACCAGAATGTTCTTGACACTATCTCCAATGTCCTCCACTGTCCTGGATGTCCTGCTATGGGAGTGTCATGACATTGTCTTGTGACTTCTGCTCTACAACTGTCTGGGACTAGGATTTTATTTTTGTATGTTAATAATCCTTGTTTGTTTTCTCACCATCCAGCTATGATTGCTGTTTTTGCTTCATCACCTGACAATTCTCTCCACATTTTGACATCTCCATCTTTCACTTGTTCATCAGTGATCTTGTTAAGGAGTGGAATATTATTTGCCAAAACTGCTATGATGTGTTTGTCTTCTATCTTGGATGCATGAACAAGATTAGATGATTTGAAAAATTCTGGTTTTAACAGTATGACATTCTCATTGTCATGTTCCACCCCCTCTTTATGATCTGATCATCTTGATAAGAGGTCAGGTTTGGCTGAACTCTTTCCCAGTCTGTGGGAAAGGTGAAAGTCAAACCTAGAAAGAAACAGAGACCATCAAGCCTGGCGATGGTTTAGTTTCTGGGCACTCATAAAGTACTCTAGGTTTTTGTGGTCAGTGAGGATATTGACTGTACTATCTGTTCCTTCCAGATAGTGTCTCCATTGTTCCAGAGTGCATATGATAGCAAGCATCTCCTTGTCATATATGTCATAGTTCCTCTCTGCTGGAGATAGACTCTTGCTAATGTATGCCACTGGATGCCACTTCCCATCATCCCTCATCTGTGATAATACCACACTGGTTGCATAACCTGAACTGTCTGCTTTGACTAGATATGGTCTGTGGGGTTCAGGAAAGACTAGGACAGGTTGTGAACATAATGCTGTCTTTAGGTTTTCAAATGAGTCTTTTTGTTCCTGATCCCAGTGCCATTTGATGTCTTTCTGAAGAAGTGAATTGAGGGGTTTTGCTATTTTGGAGAATCCACTAATAAAGCAATGATAAAAGTTGGTAAAACCTAGAAATGAGCAAACTTCTGTAACAGAGGTTGGTAAAGGCCAGTTGGCTATTCCTTGAATTTTGATGCATTATCTTATCAAAGGAAATTTTGAGACCTAGATAATCTATTTCCATTTTTTCGAATTCACATTTTTCTGGTTTCAGATAGAGTTTGTTGTCATGTAATATCTGTAGGACTTCTTCAACTATGCAGCGGTGTTCTTCCATTGTAGCTGTAAAGATGAGGATATCATCCATATAAACCACTACTTTTCCTCTCACAATGAGTGTTGGAATATTCATGGTACTTGTTCAGCTTCACTACACTTACTACTTACACATCTTTCTTACGTCCCTAACTGACACACGTTATACTTACTTACTTATCTCACAACCATGTCATAGAGTGCTCTAGACCGTTCTAGACCCACTTACCCACGTTTGTGTAGCATGTACTGCACCCCCACATACAACCCCGCATTAATGTGCCGCCTGAACTCAGTGCAGTGCGCACTATATCTACTACACCCCCCACTTTCTGTAGCTCTATGGTATTATACAATGCTGTACCACGTCTCCCCACTCTGTGCCTTAGTGTGCACCACTTGCTACCACGCCCTCACTATCTGCTTCTTCCTTTCTTCCCTGGTTGGCTCGTACCTGCGCTCACAATGAGTTCTCTGAATAGATGGTTCATCATAGTTTGAAAGGTAGCAGGGCTATTGGTGAGTCCAAAAAACATAACAAGGGGTTCAAATAATCCATTGTTTGTTATGAAGGCAGCCTTCCATTTGTCTCCTTCTTTAATTCAGACATTGTTATATCCCCATCTTATGTCAAGCTTGGTAAAGTATTTTGCTCCTTTGAGTTTGTTGATCAATTCAGAGATGAGTGGTAGTGGATATGAATTTTTGATCATTATCTCATTGAGCTGACAATAATCTTGAATGGGACATAATTCTCCTGATTTCTTCTTAATAAAGAAGAATGGTGATGCCATAGGCAATTTGGAGGGTCGAATACATCCTGATTTGAGATTTTCATCAATGAACTTTTCCAGCTCTTGTTGTTCTGTAAAGGAGATACTATAAATCTTTCCCATATGCATCTTAGCTCCTTCTTTCAATTCAATGGCATGGTCCCATGTGTGTTTTGGAGGTAATTTGTCAAATGATTCTTTGGCAAATACTGATTTGAAAGTGTGGTATGCTTTAGGGACAACATCTTCAAATGTGAGGCTGATGCTATGTCAAAGCTGAACAACTGAAAAAGCTAAACAACAATAAGGACGATCATGCTTTGACTAGCAGATATCCCAGATGATATTAGTGTATAGTAAATAAGAGGAGAGAAGAGTACTGTACCTAGCAGATATCCCAGATGATCAGAACTGGGGAATAAACCGCTAGGAGTCTTATGTATATATAGTACCCTGAAGTGTGCACAGACCATGCAGTACAGTATAGGGCCGGAAAATGAGAAAGTAAAGTAATGATGTCATATCTAATAATAGAGAGGATGCATCAGTGCTGACTGAGGCTCCGCAGCAACTGTGAGAGTGATTGGTGATACTCCACAGCAGATGTGAGAAGGATTGGTGAGCATGCACAGTAAGGGTGAGAAAAGGAAGTATAACTAAAGATAGAACAGGCCGATCGGAGACCGGATGACATGTGCGTCATCGGCCGATAAAGACGAAGAGAAAGAGTGCATGACCGTGGGAATCGCTTCGATAGATCAGGAGCGATTGTAAGATCTATGATGATGGAAGTATAAGAAAATAGAGGAAAATGAGGAGAAAAATAGGGAAAATAATAGTGGCCTGACATCAAAGGACTTTTTGATCTTCTTCTTTTCCACTTCTATTGCTAAGTCCTGAGAGATATTTTGAATTGCCACTTCTCTTTCATCATCTCCTATCATGATGCATAGAATCTTATCTCCTTTACATATTTCATCATCATCTTCATTGTCAACTTCTACCATGGGTGGCACTTCAACCTTGATTTGTTCTGTAGCCTTTTTCTTCCTTGTCTTCCTATCTGCTACTACTCATATGTGACAGTGTCTTGGACATCTTGTGAATTTCACTGCACCAGTTTCCCAATTTATTTCTGGATTGTGGATTTTTAACCAAGTTTCCCCTATGATTAGGTTAACTTTTCCTAAACCAGTAACACAGAAGGTAGTTCTTTCTGTATGGTTTTGGATTTTGATTATTAAATCCACTGTTTCTTTGATAGAATCATTTTCATTCTTGGTTCCATCAACATTGTAAACTGGTATTGAGATTGGGAGTTTCTTTGTGGTAATACAATTTGTTTTCACAAATTCTTTGTCCATGTAGCATGTTGTTGCTCCTGAATCTACTAGTGCTTGGATAGATATCACTTGTCCATCCTCTGGCTTCTTGACTTCAAGTTGAATCATGGGTAGTTCTGCTCTAACTCCCATGACTACATGCTTTTCTTCTTTAAGAGAGGGCATACTCTCTGATGTCTTTTTCCTTTCTGTCTTTACTTCTGATGCAATGTTGTTAAATATTTCAATTGGATCACATACATTGGTGTGATCAACAGCACCATCATCAGGAGTAAGTACAGAAAAACAATTTGAGGATGAAGTAGTGACATCTACTACTTGTCCTTTCCAAAACCCATGTCTTTAGCAATTTTCCTAATTGCTTCATCATTTAACATCTGCGAGAACTCTTCTGTCATCATTCCCCTAATCTGTTCATGAATTTCACAGATCTTCCCTGTGTGTCTCTGTGGACAGTCCCTGGGGATATGGCCCTTCTCCCTGCAGTTGAAACAAATAATCTCTCTTCCTCTTTGGGCCCAATCTACATCCATGGGAACTGGTACATTGCTGGCTCTTTGCAGTGGTGGGTTCAAGGGTGGTGTATACTGATTAGATTGATAGGATCAGGGAGTCCAACATGGATTGTCCCTTCCCTGAGTGAGTTGCTTGAACTTGCACATATGTCTATCAGTAGACTGCGCTACCCTTTGCCATCCTGCATATGTGGTAGGAGGGGGGTCGATGTTATAGATGTGCTGCAGAAGATCTATATTTAGTCCTCTTCTGTAACAATCAATTAACATGTATTTGTCATATCACATTTTTGTTGCTAGCAGTAAGAAGTCCATGGTGTAATCTTCTATGCTTCTCCCCAATTGTCATATTTTGTGTAGAGCCTGCTGAGCTGTATGTGCTTCATCTGGGTCTCCAAACTGTTCCCAAATCTTGGCTTCAAAATTGAGCCAATTTTGGAAAGGCATTGGGTAGAGGGGATTGAGGGGGTTAGCCTCATGTAGTTGCTGCTTAGCAACTTGTAGATTCCTCCACTGTTCTGCCAATCCTCCTATCATAAATGACAGGGCATATGTGATTCGTGTCAGGATTGTCAAGCCTATGGTGGACATCTGTAGCGTGAGACCACTGACTCCTGACATATCCCTGCTCTCCTTTGGAGAGGCTTACTGGGAGCTGCCTTGGATCTAAGCCAAGGGATGAGAGGACTCAGCCATAGAAGAAGGGGATGAACCAGCTGTAACAAGCTGAAGTCTATTCGTCTAGCTACCTAACTACTTATAGTACTATGGGTCACACACAGACCAGGCACAGTACATGAGGGCAGGTCTAGCAGTAACTAGAGTGCAGCAAGTGTGGGATCACAGCTTACAGATGTGCAGCAGCTGTGGGAACTATCCCCAAGAAGACCATAACAACAGTAAGTAAGATATCTGACAGGATAAAATAAAAGAGATAAGATCTTATCTAATCAGATGATCTAAAGTAAAAGAAAGAAAAGAATAAAATAACAGTAGGGAATAAGGTCAGCGATAGGAGTCTGACAATTCAGTCACTGTTGACCCAGGTTTTGTTTGCCACAAACACAAGGAATTGTTCTTGAATAAAAGAGTCCAATTTATCTCACTTCCCTGAATAGGGAGTAGGTGAAGAAACTTTCACTCAGTGTTGGGCATATATGTGGGCCCCTTGGCCTGTGGCAAGGCCAGATGTACTGGCTTGTGTAAGGATTGGGGTTTGGTGGATGGTCATCATCACTGTGATACTGGCCAATGATTTGGTTATTTCCACCAATGCATTTCCCATTTCCAGTTGATGTATGTTGTGTTCTTTGTGCCAGTTGTCTGCCTTGATCCTCATTGTCTCCATCATATCCTCCAGATCCATGATCTGCATTCTTGTTACATTGAGTGCCCCTATTTGTCCCCTTTCTTCCAATGAGTCTTCTACCATTGGTGCTGGTATTCTGGCTTCCCAATTGCTGGGGCCATATTTGTTAGAGATCTACATGGTATTTGTTCAGCTTTGCTATACTTACACCAACATACATCTTGCTTACATCCTTACAACACACGTTTTACCCCACTTACCTCACCACACCATGTTTGTGTAGCACATTATACATCCACACATACACTCCACATTTACACTCTGCTTCAACCTTAGCCCACTTAGACTACATAAGGAGAAGCCCCCACTTACCACAATGCTAGAAATTTACCAGAATGTTTAGCTACACTACTTCACTCTGGAGCCTAGCCTCCACCACTCACCCCCACATCTTTGCTGCAATGCAAACCACTTTACCCCTTTTCTTGTTTGTTGGCTCATACCTGCACTCACAGGATTGACTCATGATTCATTTTGGAAGATGAATGCTTGGGGGAGTGAATTATAATATGGGCTGGTTCATTCCCAGTAGTGTGGAAAGAAATGCCATGGGAATTCTTCAGGATGAGTGATGTAGTGTTGATTGTGGAGTTTGAAGAACCAGATGGCTTGCTGGTGATGATATTCAAAAACATGTTTCCATAATAACAGATAAGAGCTTGAGAAGTGCAAGGTCAAGTAGGTGTAGGAAGTGAAGAGGTAAGTCTGGCATATGATTTGCCTGACCTAGTCCTCTTTTCCAAGCAAAGTATTCTCAGAATGATGAAAAATAAAACTGTGTAAAGTGAAAACTCTTTGTACCTTTTTCAAGGGTACAAGCCATTTAAACACAGAGTGGAAGATGGGTGTAGCGTAAAGTAGATACTAGTATATATGTGTTACCAGTACTATGAAAGAATTCTCTGATATAGTAAAATTTATAGTATCTCTGGTCCAAACGGTTGTCAGAGAGATCTTTGATGCCCCACTAAGTGGTAGACACCCTAGCACTGCTCACTGAGGCAATGTAAGGCCTGGCGCTGCAGCTGAACTACAAAGAATGGAGAACTAAAAACAATACAATGTTCTCTTGAATGAGGAGGGAGGGGAATGATGATTGAAAATGTAACAGGAGATGTTGGTGTAAGGGAAGAGGTGAGGTCACTGTGGAGAGCTTTATACAATTGTGAGGCTCACACTTGACAGTGAGGTTACAAGAGTAAGAAGAGGAGATTGACAAAGGATGAGACAATACACTTAGGATGAAGTCACACTGAAAGGCAGATATCCCAGATGTATAAAGCTAAAGAAATACATGCTATAGAAGTGCCCTATATATACTAAAGAGATCAGCACACAGACTGTGTGCTGTCACTATAGGGCAGGCATATGTAAGTAAGATGCACAGCATTGCACAGCATCAGTAATCGACTGTGAGAATATGAGTCATATGCATATAGTAATAAGTCCAATGACAAATGGACATGAGTCATAGATAATCATGATAAGATCTACAGATGATCTGATAAGATGAGATAAGATATCTTATGTAGATCTTGAGTGATAAGATTGAAAGAAATTGTAAAATGAAAAGAAAAATAAGTATGTCCTGACACATCCCCCCTCCCCTTCACAGAGGAGGATGCTATTGCCACTGCCACCTTGGTGGTGCTCTGCCTCTCCAACACCACCATGCTGCCCCCTCCACCACCAAGCCTCCTCTCCCTTCAAATGGGACTCAGTGGCCCTTGGCCCATCCCCCAGGGTTCTACCCCTTTCATCTGCCACCCTGCCACCCCCTACCCCACCCAGGCAACCTCCTCACCCTACAAGCCAGAGCTTTCTCCAGTTTTGTCTGCTCTCCCTCACCTGCTCCTGCTCAGCCTGCCCCCAGTGCCCTCTTTGGAGGAGCACATCACTGATGCCCCAGCCTCCCTCCCAGGCCTCATCATCACCCCCACCTCCCCCATGGCCTCTTGGGGCAACCCCTTGGTGGGCTGGTAGCCCACCATCCACCACCACATTGAGGCTTGGTCCTCAGTCTCCTCCACCCCTGCCCTGGCCCCACCAAGGGGGGCCTGTTTCAAGTGCAGCCAGCACAGCCACCACCAGGCCCAATGCCCCAACCCCCACCACTGCCAAACCCCCTATACCCACCCCACCCACCACTGCTCCAACACCACCTTCATGGCATGGTGCAACAAATGAAAGTTCATCACTGAGCACCACCTCTGGGCCCAAGACACCCTCACCTGCACCTGCAAAGAGGTGTACTACTGGGCACAGCACACCACCACCATTCCCCCCACCCACCTCCCCAACCATCCCTGGTTCTTTGATGGGGGCATGCCCAATGGCTTCATCCTGGCCTGGGACACCCTCCCATACCCAATGTATGAGGAGTAAGCAGGGGGCAGAGGGCAATGGGTCAGGGGACACCACCAAGCGTCACAGGCAACACATCGCATGAAGAGGGGGTGATGTTACAAGGCACTTGCTTTGGCACCTTGTAATGCATTTCTTTTTTTTTCTTTCTTTATTTTACATACTATAAGTGTAGTATTAAGTACAGTTGTTGAGCTTAGCTCCTAATTATAGTAAGGACCCTATTTCTTTTCCCTTATAGTACTTTAGTATTTACATACTAGAGTGTGAGCTTAGCTCCAAGTACTATAAGGCATCTTATTTTTCTTTCATCTTCTTTTATTTATTACAACATGTACTTGTTAAGGACTATTACTATACAATTAGCAAGGACTCATCTTATTTCATCTTTGTTTATCTTTGTTTACTTCTCATTTCACTCACACTTGTGGCTACTTTATATTTAGCTTACTATGGATGCAACTCAGTCACATGATCTCATTGATTGCTGCACAATCATCATTGATCAGTGAACCTTACTTAACTTTCCTATTCTTAGAACTCCAATTTTGTATAAGTAGTTGAAAGCCTGGTGGTCTTAAACCCCAGTCTTGTCAACTTTGCAATCTAGGGATTCTCCTATACTGTGCTTGACCTAAGCTCACTACAAGCTCACTTCACCCTCTAAGAATCAAGTCTAAGATCTCTAAGTCACTCTAAGCATCACTAAGACATCTAAAAATTATCAGTCATTGATGGTATCATCCTCATCACTATCTTGTTGATCCCACTCTTCATCATCATCAGGAACATTTACTACACTTATCAAGCACATACCAACTACCTTGTTACCAGGGGTATTGTTATCACAGACCTTCCCTAAGACCTGTTGGTTTTTCACTACCTTATGATGCTGATCACACTGTTTACTTATTAAGTATACTTATCTCTATCTCATCTTATTGGTATTTCTTTTCTCTTTATGGTTTGAACTCCTCTTAAACTCTATCTAGCTCTTACTATATCTTCTTCACTTTGTCTTTGTCTTACCTCAGCACTTCTGCATGTGCTGAGCTCTCTCTGTCTTCTGTGTACCTTCTACCCTCTGGTACACATCTTCTCTATCTTACAGATGTGGCAGTTGTGCCCTCTCCTCTTGTTCTGATGAGCTTTAGCCCTTCTCTCAATCTCAATCCGTTTTGGGCTTGATGCCTACTTCATTTATGTTATGGTGTTTGCTTCCCTAGCTATGCTGCCCAGTTTCAACAAGACTGTCCAATAGGCTGCTCTTAGCACAGAGGTACCCTATATATACTAAAGGGATCAGCACACAGACTGCATGCTGTCAGTGTCAATTTTTACCTATCTTATGATGCTGGACATACTTACATATCCTTATTTCTTTTTCTTTTTATGGTTTTAGCTCCTCTTCAACTCTATCTTGCTCTTACTATATCTTCTTTACCTCATCATCTTCTCACCTCAGCACTTCTGCATGTTGCTGAGGTGAGTATCTCTTCTCCTCTCAACCTGTTGGATTTTGTCTACTATTCACACCACTGCTAAGAGTGGCCTATTGGATGGTCTTAGGGAAGGTCTGCAATAACAATACCCCTGGTAACAAGGTAATCAATATGTGCTTGATAAGCATAGTAACTGTTCCTGATGACAATGTATAATGGAATCAATGAGATAGTTGCTAAGAGCGGCCTATTGGACAGTCTTAGGGAAGGTTGAAATTATTACTCCTGGTAACGGGGTTCCTGGTATCGGTTTGATGAACGTAATAAAGATTCCAGATAATGATAAAGAGCGGGATCAATGATATGGTTATGAGGATGATTCCACCGATAATGATACGAGGATCCAGTTTAACTTAGCGTAAGATGTTGTTAATGATTTGCAGAGTTCTTAGACTTAGTTCTTTTAGAGAAGAGTGAGGTCGTAGCGAGTCAAGCGCAGTTTTGAGAACTATCCCTAGATTGCGAAGTTGACAAGACTGGGGTTTAAGACCACCAGTTTGTCAACTATTTATACAATCCTAGCGATCTAACTATAGTAAAGTTGCGCAGTATTGTGCAGTAAGTAAACAATAATGCGCAGTAAAGCGCAGTAAGTATGTGTCCATGTGATATAAGTGGCTCAGCCACAAGCGCGAAATGAATAAGAGATAAACAAAGGTAAATAAGAACGAGAAAGGAGAGTCCTTGCTAATTGTATAGTAATAGTCCTTAGCAAGTAAATGTTATAATAAATAAAGAAGAAAAGAGAAAGAGATAAGTCTAATATAGTACTTGGAGCTATGCTCACACTCAAGTATGTAAATACTTAAGTACTATAAAAGAGAAAAGGAAAGATAAGTCCTTACTAAAGTAAAGTGGAGCTAAGCTCACACTTGTAGTAATAATACTACACTTTACTATAGTAAGTAAGAAAAAGAAAAAAAGAAACAAAACCAAATGTGTTACGAGGTGCCAAAGCAAGTGCCTCGTAACAATAGTGATGAGGATGATACCACCAATGACTAAATGAGGATCCAGAGTGATGAGTTTAGGATGTCTTAGCAACACTTAAGAGTGACTTAGAGATCTTAGACTTTAGTTCTTTAGAGAAATGAGGCAAGTTGGTAATGAGCTTAGGTCAAGCACAGTATAGGAGAATCCCTAGATTGCAAAGTTGACAAGACTGGGTTTGAAGACCACCAGGCTTTCAACTATTTATACAAAACCAGAGTTCTAGAGATAGTACAAGTAGTTTAAAGTTCACAGATCAACAATGATTCTGCAGCAATCAATGAGATCATGTGACTAAGTCACATCCATAGTAAGCTAAATGTAAAGTAGCCACAAGTACAAGGGAAATTAGAGGTAAACAAAGATAAACAAAGATGAAATAGGACAAGTCCTTGCTAATTGTATAATGATAGTACTTGGAGCTAAGCTCATGCCTTAGTATGTGAATACTAGAGTACTATAAAGGAAAAGACAATAGAGTCCTTACTATAAGCTAAGCTCAACAACTGTAGTTAATACTACACTTATAGTAAGTAAGATAGAAAAAGAAAAAGAAAGAAATGAAAAAAAGAAACAAAACCATTACAAGGTGCCAAAGCAAGTGCCTCATAATAGCCACTGAGCAGTTCTTATTACTATATTTCTTTATCTGCATCTTATCTTCTCATCCATCTTATCTACATCTCATCTACATCTTATCATACTCATCTTATCTTCTTATCTCATCTCTCTATCTCTTTCCACAGCTCTGCTCTTACACCTTAATCTGGCCATGTTCTCCTTCTGCTTTAAGCAGTTTCTTTGTCTTAGTCTTTGGAGCAGAGCTACAACTCTATAGTTTCATCTCCATATCTTTTCTTCCCTCATCATCTCTGGCTCTGCTCAAGTCTTGTACCCTTATGTCTAGTACTCTCTCTTACTCTGTGGCTCTGCTCTGGCTCTGCTCTCTCTGCATCTCCTCTCTGTCCACAATGTATCCTGTGCTATTCATCTTCTTCCTAGTCACCTGCCCTATCCTGTGTCATCACAACCCTCTTCTAACATACCTGCTCTATGCAGCTCTCTCTTTCTCTGTGTACCCTCTACCATCTGGTACACCTCTTCTCTCATCTTACAGCTATCTCTCTAGCTATCTCTCTAGCTGTCTCTCTAGGCCTCTGGACTGTTGTCCTCTTGGCTCATTTATCTCCACCTGGACTGACAAGCCTATCTCCACATTGTGATGCTCAATCTGCTGTTTGCCACTTTGCCCATGTTTCAATAGTCACTGTTGGGCAGGCATATGTAAGTAAGATGTGCAGCATCTGTGAGAACTATTGGTAAACAATGCACAGCTTTGCATAACATCAATAAGCAACTGTGGGAGTTGTAGTCATATATGTTTGAGCAGGCTAGGGCAGACAATAGTGAAGAAGTGATGTGGTTTGATTGCAATGTAGAGAACCACCAAGGTACATAGGAGTGCAGACATAGGCTGCAAGTGATATAGAGGTGTGGCAAGAGTGGCCGCATGTGATAGTGAGAGAAATAGACACTGCAGGGCTATATGTGAGAATAAGATGGTTGAAGAGGAGTGGGGATACTCACTCAGACAGAGGTAAAAAGTGTCTGAGGAGTTGTATTGTAGAGAGTACATCTTATGTAGTGTCCACATGATAAGGTTGATGCAGAGTGAGGAATGTGAAACTACAGGGACTACTGTATGTTGAGGGACACAAAACTTGTTGTAATAAGTGGAGTGGTCAGAGGAAAATGCATAAGTGTGTGTATGTGTATAATACAAATAAGGAAAGCTGAATGAAGATATACAGTGAAAATGTGCATAGATATTCAACAATATAAGTGTATGGAAAGCAACCTGATGATGAATCAAAGATGAATCTTAGATAATTGTGAGATATCTGATAAGATGTGGATAAGATGTATGGTACAGATCTTGAGCAATTGGATCAAAAGAAATTGTAAAATGAAATGAAAAATAAGTACATCCTGACAGCTAAATTGTTTGCGCAGGTTATGGCAGACAACACATATAATGGTTATTGTTAGGACATATGGCAGCATAGCTGCAGTAGAGTACAAGAGGTGTGGGCAATAGCACAAAGCCACGACGTATGAGAAAGCTAGCAGGTAGTAGTGTGAGCATTGATAAGACATGTGGTAATGTGAGTACTCACTCAGTGTTGGAGAGACAACAACTGAGGGTATGTAGCATATGTGGAGCGTCTTATGTAGTATGTGGTAGTAAGGTTGGTGTGGAGAAGGAATCCCAAAGTACAAGGATGTGAAGGACACACGTCGTCTGGAGTATAGGTGGTGTGAGAATTGGGTAGAGTCCCGAAAGATGATGGTGATGTTATGTTTATGAATAAGTGATGACATGTACTGGAGTGGAGGAAGGGTATGCCAAACGAAGATTTAGATGTACGTACACTGAGAAAACTCAACATAAATTACTTAGTTTACTATGCACACATTCATAGTCACATGACCCTGTTGATTGCTGCACAATCATTGTTGATCTGTGAACTTTGTATCATTTGTACTATACTTAGGACTTATCTTTAGTACAAGTAGTTGCAAGCCTGGCAGTCTTAAACCCCAATCTTGTCTGTTAGAAATATGTCTAGTATCATGTCACTTGTCAGGCCACTATTATTTTTCTCTTCATTTTTCCTATTTTTCTTATGTCTCTATCACTACAGATCTTACAATCACTCCTGATCTATCGAAGCGACTCTCATGGTCATGCATTCCTCTTGTTTGTCTTTATCAGCTGATGATGCATCAGTCACCTGATCTCCAAGTGGCCCACTTATGAAGTAGTTATGATTCTTTTTCTCACTGTTACTGTGGATGCTCACTCAGCTTTCTCATGACTGCTGCAGAGTATCACCAATCATTCCCACACCTGCTGTGCACATCAGTCATCCTCTTTATGATTGGTTACTATTATTATCTCTGATGCATGGCCCTTGCTAGCTCATATGTTTGCCCTAGAGTATAGTACTATATATACTATACAGCTCCTAGCATTTATCCCCCAGTTCTGATCATCTGGGATATCCACTGATATGTGCTGTGCCAGGCTGAAGGGTGAGAACAACCACAACCACAACAATGCTGGAGGGTGTGAGTCATAATATTCTCCAGACACCAAGGTAAAAGGAGTTTTAGTAGTTAAGGGTGATAGTGTGATGTGACTAGGGCAACAAAAGGGAACACAATTCTCATAACAAACAGGCAAATATGGTGAGATAAGGAAAATGCAATGCAATAGAGAATTAATGAAATGGGATGCAATGCAAAGGGGAACACAATGTGAGGGAGGATGCAATAAAGATCTCAATGCAATAGAGAATTGACACAATGTAATAGAGAATGCAACTGCAAAATAGACACAACCTATGAGGAACACACTCTTTCTTTGTGAATGGGAAATGTGGAGGGGAGATAGGGCATGCTTTTTCACTTGGAGCTTGGACAGAGAGGAGAAGTCAAAATGTGGGCTGGGGGAAATCTGGTCCTTTGTGACAGATGATGTGCTATCTAAATACAAGTCTAGCTCCAAGGCTGGAGCACAACAAAACACAACAGAAAATTTACAGTGCAGGGTAAATCATAAAGTGAAGTGGAGTCTGGGTGCTATATGGATGAGCAAAATAGGAAAGGTGTTGATCGCACCAATTGCTGACTTTGTGACTTGTGACTCTGTGGACTGCATCTCAGCCTGTACAGCTCATCAATCTTGCTCATCAGCCAACCCCAGTCCTATAGTCCAATGCCTAAACAAATGTGTGATTGATGTGGCTACAGCTGATTGTTGCATGCAGCACATTTATATCACTGTGCTTGCCTGGCTGATTGTTGCATGCTGCATGTTTGTATTGCTGTGTTTGCCTGATGTTGCTGATGGTTGTTTTCTGGCTTTATGTGTGCATGATACTCATCACCACTAGGTACAGTACCAGTTCTCTTTCCTCTTTTACCTTACACTGAATATATCTGGGATATCCACTAGCTTTGAAGCATGATTCATCCTTTATTTGTTTTAGTATTTTCTTCAGTTGTTTGGCTTTGACATTAGCGTCAGCCTTGCATCACTGAGCATCTTCCTCATATCACCTTATCTTATCCCATCTCTATCTTATCTACCTTTCATCTGCATCTTCTTCTTCTTCTTCTTCTTCTTCTTCTTCTTCTTCTTCTTCTTCTTCTTCTTCTTCTTCTTCTTCTTCTTCTTCATTCCACTTTTGATCATCTCTTTGTCTGCAACTTTAGAGCTCTGCTACAACCCTATCTACTATCTACTATATCTTCTTTTGCCCCTTTGTCGAATTCCCTCAGCTCTTCTACTTCTAGCTGAGCACTTCTGTCTGCACCCTCATCATCTGGTGTCTCCTTCATATCTCACTAGTAGCTGTGCTCTGTCTTCCCCATACCTTTCCCACTCCCTGCCCATTATGTGGGCCTCATTAATAAATCTCTTGCCCCTCTCCCTCTACATCATCATTGCCTGCCCACTCCTGCACAATCATTGTCAACTTCACAATCTAGGGATTCTCCTACACTGCACTTGTTCTAAGCTTGCCTTCAGCTCACTTCATAAACCCTAAGTACCAAGTCTAAGATCTCTAAGTCACTAAGTGTCACTAAGACATCCTACACTCATCACTCTGGATCCTTGTATAGTCATCAGAGCTATCATTCTTATCACTATCTCATTGATCCCTCTCTTCATTGTCATCAAGAATGTCTGTATCAACTATGTCACTCATCATGTTACTAGGAGCACTTCATTTAATAAATCCCTAAGACTGTCCAATAGGCCACTCTTAGCAGTATATCACTGCTGCACATGTCATGAAGGAGGGCCTGTGGATCAAGTCACTCATTAGTCAAGTCTTCACCCCACTGACTCACCCTATTGACATCCTCTGTGATAATCAATCAGCAATTGCTATATCACAAGACCATCAGTACCACACACACTCAAAGTACATCAACATACATTACCATTTTCCCTGCTGGGTCATCAAGAATGGCAATTTTTGTCTCATATACTGCCTGACTGGTGAGATGGTTGCTGACACCTTGATGAAAGTGCTCTCTTTGCCAAAAGTCAAACATTTCATGGCTTGACTCAGCCTCCATGCTGGTTGAGGGAGAGTGCTGAGGATACACAACTTGTGACACTGGCCAAATGTTTCCAGAGTCCTATACCATCCCATTTTTCAATTGCTTGATTTTTGAATTGTCTGGTCTGTTTTCCTTTTTCTTTTCTTTTTTATGGTGCTGTACTATCAAGTTGTATGTGTTGATTATGTCATGTGCACTGTTCACTCACTTTGGCACCCACATCCCCCACTTTATTAGTCACATGGTCTGTGTGCACTCTAGGATGTATATAAGGTTCTCTTGCAGCATTCTTGTAAAATCAAGTGGACATCTCTACTCTTCTTCCCTCTTTGTCCTGCATCATCCAGTCCTTACTCTCTTTTCTGTCCTCTTACTGTCCTCCATGATGGAGACAGTCCTCTATATCATCCTCATGTGTGACCTCATTGCCATCTTCTTGGTCATCATGGGCTATATGCTCTACATGCCAACCTTGCCCAACCCTGCCTATGTTTAGGTGCTCTTTCATCTCCTCAGTCCTCATGTTGTTTTCAAGACTGAGGTGAGACTTTACTTAATTTCTTTACCTTACTTACTGACTGGTATCAGTGTTTATTGTCTTTGCTCTTAGGACACTTTTTGGTGTTTCTTATGCAGAAAAACACCTGTATTTATGATGAACAGTGAAGACTCCTAGCATGAAAAGAAAGAGCAAGGGCCCTTGGACCATGTCCATAGGGCATGACATTCTGCAGAGATAGAAGGACAAGGTGTAAGCAGAGTAGGGACATACATAGAGTAAAGAGAGCTAAGGCAGGTAACAAGTCAGAAAAGGAGACAGCAAAGTAGGTGGTGTGAGGCTGACACTAAGATAGCAAGGTCACACAATGGTATAAGGATAAAAGGGATAAAGAAGAGATGTATTGATAGTACTACTGTGAGGCTCACACTGGACAGTGAGGTCACAAGAGTAAGAGGAGGATATTGGCGAAGGGATGAGACAATACACTCAGGATGAAGTCATGCTATCAGGCAGATATCCCAGATGTAAAAAGCTAAAGAAATACATGCTATAGAAGTGCCCTATATATACTAAAGAGATCAGTGCACAGACTGTGTGCTGTCACTATAGGGCAGGCATATGTAAGTAAGATGCACAGCATTGCACAGCATCAATAATCAACTGTGGGAATATGAGTCATATGTGTATAGTAATAAGTCCAATGACAAATGGATGAGTCATAGATAATCACAATAAGATTCTACAGATGATCTGATAAGATGAGATAAGATATCTTATGTAGATCTTGAGTGATAAGATCAAAAGAAATTGTAAAATGAAAAGAAAAATAAGTACATCCTGACAACTACCAAGACCAACATGCTGTGTAGTGGATATCTCAGATGTACTAAGCTAAGGGACAAGTCTACAGTAAGTATGGTATATATAGTACTGGGTCTCTAGGGCAGGTGTACTACTGGAGATAGCCCCTAGAGCTTATCTACCAATAGCAATAGACCCTCAGATAGGGCTCACTTAGCAATGTGCAGCATCTGTGAGAGAATGAGTCATAAGCAAATAGTAAGCAGGCTGATGAGTAATCATATGGTAATAGATCAGACTGCTTTCTAAGATAAGATCAGATCAATAAATCCTCTGTGTCAGCATTGATTACTACCCTGTGGAACACATTGTTCTATCATCACCACTGCACTGACCACAGATGCTATAACTCCCCTAGTGTCCAGTTATCACTCTTATTATTACATGTACCTCAACAATGTGTTGGAGTTAAGGTCAAATGCTTGACCCTGTACATGTGCTACTACTCTTCATAACAGAGCTATAATACTTTTGTAGCAGAGTTACAACTCTACAGTAGTCATGACAGCTCCACATCATGCTAATAGCACTTCACTTAGACAAGGCCTGGTAGCTCAGTGGTTAGAGCACCCACCCAGAGTAAGGGAGGTCCTTGGTTCAAACCCAAGCCAAGTCACTATTTTGGCAATTGTGCTTTCTAACAGGTTATGGGCCCTGCAGGTCCTAGGTCCCTTTCTCACTCTGCCCTCAACCATCCACTCTCTCCTTCACCACTCACCACTCACCACCCTCATGTGCCACATTACCACCATACCCACCACTAGGCCAGCCCTTAGGCATAAGCACCCTCAAGAATGACAAAGAAGCTGTGTGCCAAGTAACTTCACTTTTCATTGGGGCCACCATATCAGATATAGGACCTGGGAGGACCAGGAGAGGCCATAGCAGGATGAAGGGAGGTACTTCAAGCTGGAGGTGGTCCACTTGCCCATTCAGATTGGAAAGGAGGACATTTACACAGTGTTGTTGTACTCTTTTACTTTTTACTCTTCTCCTCCATCACTCCCTTTTCTCATCTTTGTGGCTATGGATCCACTATACACTCTCTGGAGGAGTTCTTTTTCTACTTACTTTTGTGCCTCTATGCTTAGGGTCCCTGCATGCTGCAGGATGATCTCTAGAGATAAGCACCCTCTTACTTTTACTCACACTCACTCTTTGCACTTTACTTTTACATGTGCTATGCTTTGCACTCACTCCACCTCACTCTTTGGTGGTTCTACTTACAGTCTCAACAGTTCTTACATGTGACCACACCCTCTTTTGCATGTGTGCACCTCTGTGCTTCTGCACCGCTGTGCCACTGCATTCTGCATGCACTTCTTCACTGTTGAGTAGCCCCTTTCTCTTTTACTTTACCACTCTTTGCCACCACTCCCACATACACATGCCACTTTGCACCCTTACCATCTCCTTGTCCTGCCAAGCCTGGCCTTATTCCTTATGTTCTTACTTACTGCACTGTGCTTCACTGTTGCTCGAGCATGGGGGCCTGTTGACATGATTTGCTCTCACTCTAGATACCCACACCCCAAGCTCACTTACATCAGTGTGGTCTGTGCACCAGCCTCTATAGTATATAAGTACTGTAAAATGGACATAGATAGTTAGTCAGTTTCTTACCCCCTCCAGTAGCATGGATCCACTTATCACTCTTTGCTATACTTACTTAGGTTTAATGCTACTGCTTTTACTTCTCCTTGGGCTCTTGCCCACGCTCTACCCACCATCACCATTCTGTCCTCCTTGAGTGGAGTGACCTGGGCCTAGTTGACCACCGCACCACGCACTGCCATGTTAACACAATGATGTCTCTGTACCTGTTTTGTGTTGGAATGTTGACTAAGTTTGTGTGTACTATACTATTGCTCACCTTCACTCCTAGCAACACATACACTTCACATACCCACACTTACAACACCATTCTTCTACTCCTTGGACTCCACTTCATATCCACATGCACCTCCGAGCACGCTCACACTCCACCACCTACTCTGGACAACACACATCCCTCCCATATATAATAGTTGTTGTACTCCACTCTTCACTCTCCACTACAACTCTACTTCTACACACTATATAAGATGGACTATTACTATACAAACTCCTCAGCCATCTTACTTATTGTCTGAGTGAGTACTCCTTCACACCATCTACTCTCATCCTCACACCTTCCCTGCAGCACACTTGAACCACATTGTGTCACCTACTGTGCTCACAACCTCTACTTACTCCACTGCAGGTCTGTCACACCTTATTAGATGTCTTACTTATTGTCTGATGCACTTGAACCACATTGTGTTGCCTACTGTGCTCACAACCTCTACTTACTCCACTGCAAGATGCACCTGCCTGCTTGTTATTACATGCTAGGCTTTGCCCATGCTCTCTCTCTGCTCTACATGATACTTGCTGCAATATTCCATAACCCACACATCTTGATTGCCTTCCCAAGCCTGCATGTACATAGAATAATTGTGATTTTCGTTCAGCTACACTATACACTAACACTGCACATGTCTTCATTACGTCCACTAACTGTTACAAGGCACTTGCTTAGGCACCTTGTAACAGTTTTGTTTCTTCTTTCTTTTTCATTCTTTTATCTTACTTACTAGTAAAGCATAGTATTATTACTACAAGTGTGAGCTTAGCTTAGTAAGGACTTATTTTCCTTTTTTTGTCTTTATAGTACTTAAGTATTCACATACTTAAGCATGAGCTTAGCTCCAAGTACTATAAAAGACTTATCATTTTTCCTCTTATCTTCCTTTATTTTATTATAACATTTACTTGCTAAGGACTATCACTATACAATTAGCAAGGACTCATCCTATCTCATCTTTGTTTATTTCTCATTTCACTTGCACTTGTGGCTACTTTATATCTAGCTTACTATGGATGTGACTTAGTCACATGATCTCATTGATTGCTGCACAATCATCATTGATCTGTGAACTTTAACTACTTGTACTATCTTAAGATCTCCAGTTTTGTATAAGTAGTTGAAAGACTAGGTGGTCTTAAACCCCAGTCTTGTCAACTTTGCAATCTAGGGATTCTCCTATACTACACTTGACCTAAGTGTTGAATATCTATGTACATTTTCACTGTATGTTTTTGTTTGGCTTTCTTTATTCATACCATATATGTACACACACTTATGCATTTTTCTCCGACTGCTCCACTTCTTACAATAAGGGTTGCACATCCCTCAACATCAGGGTCACACATCCCTTGACATACGGTAGTCCCTGCATTTTCACTTTCCTCACTCCACATCAACTTTATCATGTGGATACTATATAAGATGTACTCTCTATGATACAACTCCTCAGACACTTTTACCTCTGTCTGAGTGAGTATCCCCACTCCTCTTCAACCATCTTATTCTCACATATAGCCCTGCAGTGTCTATTTCTCTCACTATCACATGTGGCCACTCTTGCCACACCCCTATATCACTTGCAGCCTATGTCTGCACTCCTATGTACCTTGATGGTTCTCTACATTGCAATCAAACCACATCACTTCTTCACTATTGTCTGCCCTAGCCTGCTAAAACACTAAGCCCATTATGAACTTGCCTCTATTCTCTCTAAGAAACTAAGTCTAAGATCTCTAAGTCACTAAATGTTGAAACATATGGTCAAACACTTGCAAGATGACACATTTGTCCTACAGGGGGGGGGG
>QLPN01000447.1:63214-112591 GCA_003314395.1 Albatrellus ellisii
GGGGTAAAAGGTAGGGCAATCACATGTGGGCATACAAAAAAAATAGCTAATTTATATATCCTAGACCCTGCATCCACACTGCACCTGCACTGCAAGATCACATAAGCTTGCACAGACTGTGCTCAATCTCCAACACTAAGTGTTGCTAAGACATCCTAAACTCATCACTCTGGATCCTCATTGAGTCATTGGTGGTATCATCCTCATCACTATCTCATTGATTCCATTTTTCATCATCATCAGAAGCATCTATTACACTATCCAAGTGCGTACCCACCATCTTGTTACCAGGGGTATTATTACAGACCTTCCCTAAGACAGACCAATAGGCCACTGATAAGCATCATGTGCATGTAAAGCCAGAAAATGACCATCAGCAACATCAGGTGAACACAGTGATACAAACATGCAGCATGCAACAATCAGCCAGGCAAGCACAGTGATATAAACACACCACACATGACAATCAGCCATAGCTGCATCAATTGCACATTTGTTTAGGCATTGGACTATAGGACTGGGGTCAGCCAATGAGGAGCAAGATTGATGAGCTGTACAGGCCAAGATGCAGTCCACGGACTCACAAGTCACAAAGTCAGCAATTGGTGCAATCAATGCCTTTCCTATTTTGCTCATCCATATAGCACCCAGACTCCACTTCACTTTATGATTTACCCTGCACTGTAAATTTTCTGTTGTGTTTTGTTGTGCTCCAGCCTTGGAGCTAGACTTGTATTTAGATAGCGCATTGTCTGTCACAAAGGACCAGATTTCCCCCAGCCCACATTTTGACTTCTCCTCTCTGTCCAAGCTCCAAGTGAAAAAGCACACCCTATCTCCCCTCCACATTTCCCATTCACAAAGAAAGAGCATGTTCCTCATAGGTCACATCTATTTTGCAGTTGCATTCTCCATTGCATTGCATCAATTCTCTATTGCATTGAGATCTTTACCGCATCCTCCCTCACATTGCATTCCCCTTTGTGTTGTGTCCCATTTCATTAATTCTCCATTGCATTGTGTTTTCCTTATCTCACCACATCACCCATTTGTTACAAGAATTGCATTCCCTTTTGTTGCCCTAGTCACATCACACTATTGCCCTTAACTACTAAAACTCCTTTTACCTTGGTGTCTGGAGAATCTTACAACTCACACCCTCCAGCATTGTTGTGGTTGTGGTTGTTCTTGATAGCATGAGGATCAGTGCAGTGGTTACCTGAGGCCGATGCACTCCATTCAAGGAGGCAAGAGGGAGTGGGTGCTGTTGGAAATACTGATGGTAACTGTTCAGCTCCACTATACTTATAACTATACATCTTCTTTACATCCTTACTGACGCATGTTCTAACCACTTACTTAACTTACCACCACGTTCTAGACCCACTTACATCACAAAACCACATCTGTGTAGCACGTACTACACCCCCACATACAACCCTGCATTTACACTCCACCTGAACTCAGTTCAGCACACACTACATATACTTTGCCCCACACTTTCTTACAAATATATGGTATCATACAAGATGTCGTACTACTTCTCCCCACTCTGCGCCCTAGTGCACACCACTTACCACCATGCCCTCACCACTGTCTACACCACCTGCTTCCTGCTCTTCACCATTGGCTCATATCTGTGCAATCAGGTGCAAGCACATGGGTACAGACTGGGCAAAAGCCCAAGCAGAAGGAGAAGAACCAGCATGGATATGAAGTAATAGTAGTAAAGAATGAGTAGGTAGTCCATGGCTGGGAGAGAGTGAGTACTCGACTGATTATCAATGTCCCTACAAGTGCCTTTAAGTACATAGCAGAGCGGCACACAGACCAGGCTTATGTAAATAAGTGTGTGGGGTATGGGTGCTGGAGCAAAGAGCAAAAACCCCATGTCAACAGTTCTCACCCTTCAGCCCAGCACAGCACATATCACTGCTCTTAGCACTAACCCACATCTTATCTCACACACACAAACCCATGTATATCACTCTGACCACATTCTAACAACCTACATTTTGATGCTCCACTTAAACTCTAACTGTCAGGCCGCTATTATTTTCCTATTTTTCTCTTCATTTTCCTCTATTTTCTTATGTCTCTATCATCATAGATCTTACAATCACTCCTGATCTATTGAAGCAATTCCCACAGTCATGCATTCCATCTCTTCCTCTTTATCTGCCGATGACACATATGTCATCTGATCCCTGATCAGCCTATTCTATCTTTAGTTATGATTCATTTTCTCACCCTTGCTGCACATGCTCACCAATCCTTCTCACACCTGCTGCAGAGTATCACCAATCACTCTCACAGTTGCTGTGGAGCCTCAGTCAGCACTGACACGTCCCTTCTATTATTAGATATGACATCATTACTTTACTTTCTCATTCTCCAGCCCTATACTGTACTGCATGGTCTATGCACACTATAGGGTACTATATATACATAGGACTCCTAGCAGTTTATTCCCCAGTTCTGATCATCTGGGATATCCACTAGGTATAGTACTCTTCTCTCTTCCCTCTTACTATATGCTAATATATCTGGGATATCCACTAGTCAAAGCATGATCATCCTATTTGTTGTTTTAGCTTTCTTCCTCAGTTGTTTGGCTTCGACATAGCATTGGCCTCACACTAACCCACTTACACTACATAAGCTGAACCCCCCACTTCTTACCACTCTTAGACATACAGAAACTATGTTTAACCACACATCCCCACTCTGTAGCTTAGGCTACACCACTTACCTACTTGCTATGGCTACTATCACACCTACATTCCTCCTCTTTACCACTGTTGGCTCATTCCTGTGCAGACATTTTGAAATTCAAGGTGTGTTTGATTGGGACATCTAGGAGGGTGATTTCGAGCAAGGTCAGGGGCACGCACAGTGCAACTTCGAGTTCCCAATGACGTGGCAAAAACACTGGGGTGGCAAACGGACGAGCGATGCTTTTACTGTTACAGCATTTCAGTGCGTAGTCGGGTGCCTGGTTACTATATTTGGGGTATAGTTTTGCAATCCGGTGACAAGTTTCCCATATTTTTGCCTCACTCCTTTTTGAGGGATCAGTCTAATACGATAATTCCTCACATCAAATGGGAAATTTGTACTAGAGGAATAAGAAATCGTACGAGAACAGCGTCACCAGTTTTGACTGCACAAAAGGAGGCAGTGACTAAGTGTTCCGCACCTGAGAAATGGGAATTCCGAAAGTGTTATTAGCTTGTCGGTGGTCTGCAGGTTGTTTCAATCAAGACGTCTGCCTATAGCGGCAAGACACCCCAAGATGTTTGAAACAATGCGAGTCAAGATGTGGATAGCTCGCAGAAATTGGCGAAGTGATAATGCAGCTTATAGTCCTTCCTCATCATCCTCGTCTCCCGACACCTCAGCATTTTCCCGACCAGCCCTAGCCATGAGTTGTGCAAGGTCTTGCTCTTCCGTTTCTGATACTGCTTTTGGCTGAATGAACAAATGAGACATATGTATCCAGGCCTATTTTTATTCATTCCTACCTTCATTTTGACCAGTAATGCACCTCCTAGATTTTCGATAGTACTTTGGATAGATTCAATGGCTCGTTCCAACCTTTCGACCGCTGCATACTACAGAATCAATGTGAACCGACATTGGAAGGGGAGGTGATGTCCATTGACTCACTTTATCCGTTGCGTTGGTGCTAAGGACATATAACGGAGGTGCCACTAATTTCGCCTTAATAGGAACAGCTTCAGTACTAGCTCTCTCCCCGGCCAATAAAGCCTTCTTGATAGCATCGATCCCAGCAGGTGTATAACATGTGAGTTCAATGTCGGCTCGTAATTTGATGGGTTGGGGAGTAAGGCGCCGAGCAATTGTATTCGTGAGGAGTGCATGGGTTGACGATGAGACGGGTTGCAATAACGAAGAGAATACCGCTTCGGGCTCCCTGGAGAATGCATTCAGTAAAGATGGTGATACGGCATAAGTGGCTTACGTTAGAGCAAGTTTGAATGCGTCATAGGGATGTCCATATTTTCTTCCTAATGGCCAGGCAATTTGTTCATAAAGATGCTCCAAACGGTCCTCTTCGCTCGTGCCCGATGCTAATACCTCCTCAGATTCATCTTGAATCTCTTTTTTGGTTCCTTCATCCCTTAAAGGTTTCTCTTCCGAAGCTGTATCGAACGATGGCAGTCTAGATGCCACATGACGCATGATAGATGCGACAGTTTTTGATTTCATGTATCGCTCTTCGCATTTCGTGATATCCTCTGGTGATACCCGACGTTTGGATAGATCGATGTAACCTGACGAGGATTTTATTAACGGCCTACGTATATGTCTAAAAGCCCACCTTTCTCCTTATCCACCCGCAGAACAACAACGACCTCATTCCTTCCGATGCGAATCAACTTCTGGATAGAACGAATGCGCCGTCGAGACAGTTCAGAGAGTAGGATCATCCCCTCTATATTATCATACTCAAGCTTTGAGTGGAAAAGGATCTTCAGGTCCAGCGCTCAGCATCAATGAATCAAGCTTGCGCACCAGCTTCACATAAGCCCCCATCTCAGCAATCTGGCGGACTTGTACCATGACCAGTTCATCCACTTCTGGATACCGCTGTTCGTAATAACGCATCGTGATGATTTGGCCGACCGATCTTGGTCTGAGCCTGGGGTAAGGAGCTATTCCTAGTACTGGCAGGTATTGGATTGGGTCTCGGAATGCAAACTCGTAACGGTCTCTCTGCCAGAAAAGGAAGTTTGAGCGGACTTTGTTTCTGAGTATACATCTCGGTCGTCTCTTCTCTCGGTCTGTGAACTCACTTCTCTCACGCGTGCGCTATTTCCCTCTCTCTTACTCATTCTCATTGCGTGCTTTGTGTCCTTTCCCTCATGCCAGTACTCCCTCTCGCGCCTCTCCCTCTCTCGTTGCCTCTCTCCCTCTCCCTCTCCATTGCTTACCTCCCACTTGCCTGCACCTCAGGACATTGCACCTACCCACACACACCCACACACAAGACACTGCTATCTACAAGATACCCAGAAGAACAATATAGTACAATACTGACTTAAGGTCCGAAAGTGGGAACCTGGTGGCAATTAGTACTTTGTGAATTGGACTGGATGACCATGACTTTGCTATGCAAAGTCACCAAATAACACAGCATTGAATGGGACTGTCTTGCCACTGGTTGCTATGCATGCACCATAATGTCCCTTTAATTCGCAATTATACGTATTTCTGTCCACGACAAATACTTGTGCCGCACCTAGTATTGTCCGTCACAGCTCCGAGTCATGTACACAGCTTCCATTTACAACACTGACAACACTGGGCTGTGGCACAATCATCTTTGAAGCCCTTTAAAATGGTGAGTCTGCAAGTTTTTGCTGCAGCTCAATCTCAATTGTACCTTATGCTGGCACCTCCGTTCTCTACTACTATGTTTCGTTTTGGCACGTACAAGTGGGAAGGAGACAAACCCTTCTATGCAGGCGGATATTTCGTCGATCCTCCTCCACCTGCCTTTGCTCTTCCCCGCATCTCGGATTTCTGCATCTTATGCTCAACAGGCAAAGGTACGTTCGGCAAGGCCGTCGTCGCGAGGGAGCATCAATCAGGCCAAATGCTCTGCCTCAAAGTCTTTGACAAGAGACGCATCAGCGAAATGAATGGACTTTGGGGCATCATCAGAGAGCTCAATGCCTTCAAACACATAGCTAGCCACCCTTCTTCACCATTCTTACTTGAAGCCTCGGCGTGTTTCCAGGATGCTGGCCATGTATTCATGGCATTGGTATGTGGCGCCGTCCCTGTGGCATTCGGTCATTCGTTCGCATTTTAACGTGTCAATGATAGCCACTAATGCTAGGCAGTCTGAACCTCGAGATAGACTACTATTCCAGAAGTGGCCGCACTGTTCCACCTGAATTGGTGAGCAGACAGGTCTTACAGATCGTAAGTTACATCCTTTTTGTTATGAACATGGCCGTCGACGTTTTTTCTTTTAAGGCATGCGGCCTTGAAGCTCTACATCACATGGGCATCATACACTGCGACTTGAAGCCAGGGAACATTCTCATGGATTCACATGGTGACGTTTGCATTGCTGATTTTGGCGCCTCTCGTATCAGAAAGTCGCC
Organism: Albatrellus ellisii; assembly: GCA_003314395.1. Classification (NCBI taxonomy): domain Eukaryota; kingdom Fungi; phylum Basidiomycota; class Agaricomycetes; order Russulales; family Albatrellaceae; genus Albatrellus; species Albatrellus ellisii. Next base: position 69,355 of record QLPN01000447.1, read on the forward strand.
GTTGTGCCGTGGTATTTGCTATATCTCAACGCCCATGGGCACCCGGGAGTTCCTCAGTCCGGAAGCTCTCCAAGGTCGCTGCGATCACATGGTGGATTACTGGGCTCTGGGTTTGGTAATGTTTTCACTTCTCAAGGCCAAGGTAAGTCTCTGCTGTCATTGGGATAGCAGCAGTAGCTGACTTTCTCCACAGCTGCCATCTGTTTCCCACTTGTATGGGTCAAGGGTTCATAACCAAACCAGTCACTGGATGATCTTTGAGCATCTGCCCTTTGTGCTTGCAGAACCTATAGCAGGAGTACGAAACCCCTTTCACATCGCTCGCACGGTTCACCAACTTTCTTCTAGCTTTTGCAACCTGATCCTGCAAAAAGATACGACTGCGCGCAATTAGTGACGTGCCACCTTTTTAGCTCTTTCACCAAGTGGGTCATCGGAGATGTTGCTCGAGCACCCATACTGACTTTCACCCCGTCTTGTAGGCATGGCAGGCATTGGCGCTACCAGTTTGAACGAAAGACTATCGAGAAAAGACGTGCGTGCAGGCACCTCATCTATTGTCTTTCAATTATTTACCTGCCACACAGATCCACCCCTCTTCACATGTAACACTGTCAACGACAGCAGTCTTAACTACGAGTCACGAATACTCATTGGACCCCAAGGCAGTGTCCTTTATCCATCTTACGACATATTCTGGGACCTCGACTGGCTTAACACCCGTGCATACAAGAACCGAGGCTATTGACTAGATGAGAGCCTACTTGTTTAGGGTTCCTTCATTCGTACAAGGACATCGTGATTGAAGTTTCGAGACCACTACGTGTTAGCCGATGCTATTCAGCCGGACAGTTGTTCAAAATAGAGCAACAGTGTTTTAGTAGTCCTCGTCTCACCCAAGTAGGTTGCACGAACTATGGTTTTAGACCAAGCTGTTCTGCTACTTAATCCTTTCAATGCAATCCAAGAAGCCATGCATACACTGAATTTCTGCAGAACGATGGGATGTCTGTGTTATTTGATACGAAAACATTCAAATAATGACGTGGAAAGTCGCTCTTGACCTAGTGTTACCATCGTGACATTACACTGCTGATCCTGCGTGCCTGAGGCCTGAGGTGTTGCTGACATTAGCTGCCACCAATGTATCCTGTCACTCCCTTTACCATAATCAAGGCTGAAGAGCACCTAAAAGTGCTTTGATTTCCCCCAATACTTCTGCTATCAGTGTAGAGATTGACTATCTATTATAACCTCCAAAATTTGAGCTGGTTATAAGGCCTAAGATTGTGCTACAGAAGCCACAAGGCTTAGTCACAACCAATTCCTGGCCCATTCACATGTAAATATGCTTCTGCAAAATGCAATCCAGCACATACTCCTTTGAAACTTAGTACAGATGTCTCTGAACTATTATTTATCGTCCCATTATCTACTTGTCAAAATTACAGATGTTTCATCAGGAATGTGTCAAGGAACCTTGCTATGACGAGGACTATTAACACACTATGGACCACCTCACAATCGATGTATTTCCCATTGCCTTACATGTTCCACAACTGGTAATGTACTGCTCCAACAGAAATATCTAAAATCAAAGAGCATTCATTCTCCTTCTAGTCCCTCCATTCCCAGCGTCTTTATAGTCCGACATGCTTTTCAATGACATGTTTCACAAGTTTCACATCCGGCGCTTGGACATCAATAACCCTGCGTTCCTTTTCAAGCAGGCCTTTGAATTCTTCTGGGAGCACATCGCGTACGAAGTCGAAGCCGGTGGAGCCATTGAGTGCGGTGCCCACTGCCTCGGAAAATTTGGCTGGATGTGCAGTCGACAGAATGATCTGCACAGTCTCGGGAGAGCTTATACGAGACACACGTTATGAACGGAAGCCCGGAAGCTTTATAATCAACTCACTTTTGGGGTGCGACGACCGCTGCAGCAGTAAGCCCGACGGCAGTGTGGGGGTCAGCAATGTAAGAGGGGCTTGCGCCGAAGTGTGCCCGAATAGTATCTAGAATCTGGGAAGGAATTCGTCGATAGGTTTGTTAGCTGCATGAAGGGAGCACAGACCTGTTCGTCGGACACGCGTTCCGCCACGAAGTCCCTCCGTGCCAGCTCAAGTACGTCAGCGGGAACCTCCACACGACCATCACTCTTCATCACCTTCATCCAGCCACCCACAGTTGCACACGCAACGATCCTCCGCACATGTTCTGGGCCATTTCCTGCAGACTCGTAAGCAAGGTACCACAAGAAGCGTTCAAAGTTGCTCGACACGAGGATGTCCATCGCGGGGCTGAGGGTCTCCCTCACGCCGCCTGTGAAGGCTGCCACGTTGGTGCCAGCCGACGGATCGACTTTCTCATACCGCCCGCTTTTCCAGAAGCGCGTGAGAATGTCGTTGGAGTTCGTTGCAACGACGAGGCGTCCCATCGGCAGCCCCATGCACTTGGCATAGTAGCCGGCCAGGATGTCGCCAAAGTTGCCCGTGGGCACGACGAACTGTAGTTCGAGGGGGCACGCAGCGGGGAGTTGCGTGCGCACGTGGAAGTACGCGAGGAAGTAGTAGACCGTCTGGGCAAGGATGCGTGCCCAGTTGATCGAGTTGACAGCACCGAGATGGTGCTTTTCGTTGAATGTATGGTCAGCAAAAAGCGCCTTGACTATGTCCTAGAATAACAAGAGTGAGAGGGGTGCGTGGGAAACGTGTGTCTGCTGACAGGGCAGGGAATACCTGGCAGTCATCAAACGTGCCTTTCACAGCGATGTTGTGGACGTTTGCATCGGTGACGGTCGTCATCTGAGCTTCTTGTATAGGAGAGACGCGCCCTTTAGGATGCAAAATAAATATGTCGATATTTGCTTTATTTTTCAGGCCATAAATTGCTGCGCTAGTATGGCGTTGCGCACATAAGTCTGGGGCCGTTTCAAAGGTGGGAGCAAGCGGACCTTCCGGTATCTCCACTGGTAGCGCCCACGACGGTCAGTCTCTTTGGCTCTACCTGTGCCGGCCTCCGTGCATTTTGTCGCTCCAAGAAGAACTCGAAAAGGTTGCCGAGCAGTTGGAGTGCGACGTCTTTGAACGCAAAGGTCGGCCCGTGGAAGAGCTCTAGGATGAACTTATTGTCGCTGAGCTTTTTCAACGGTGTGATGTCAGGGTGTCTGAACTTGTTGTAGGACCTCTCCACGAGCGCCTGCAACTCCGCGCGTGAAAGCTCCTCTTGGGATATGTATAGCGACAAGACGGCGACAGAGAGATCGATGAAGGAGTAGGACTGCCATTCCTGTTCCCAGTTGTCTGGCAGAGATGGGATGTCGTGAGGTATGTACAGGCCGCCGTCAGGTGCGAGACCCGTGAGTACGGTCTGCAGATAATATCAAGTTTGTTCAGGACATGTTCTGGGCAAAGATTCGGGCGATTGACCTCTTCAAAGGTGAGCTCGGCCTCTCCTCCACGGGTTGAGAAATACTTCATGGCGACGGACCAGAAGGGGTGAGCTGAAGAGCAACAAGGCCTGCCTTCAAGGACAACCTGAAGTCAGCACTTGGAGCTGGAAATTTCAGGAGTTTCGCACCATGTGATGTCCAAAATAGGTAAGTAAGTAAGAGATGCAAATTCAAAAAATATATAGTAACTGATTGCACTGATTTGACCACAACGTTAACGGCCTACCTAACAGCAACGGGTCACCTTTACGGCCATCATAACTTAATAGCCAAGATTCAATATTTCTAATTACTAACCTGGAAATCTCGCAGCTCTAACGCGACTCTCCTTGGGGAAAGTGGAACACTTTCCATTCTGTACGCGTACAGCTACGTTCTATCTGTGGAAGGATTCTCCAAGTAGTAGACTAGCGACCCGTACAGAATGGAGAGAGTTCTGCTTTACGATGCAGAGTCACGGTGCATCTTTGTCACGCCACCAGTCTACGCTGGAGACTCCTGAGCTGCTCTGGGGTGTAACAAGGGGCAGAAAATGAAGCTCTGAGACCTCTTGGCAATATATCCCCTTGATTACAGGCCGATTGTCTTTGTGTCTTCTACCGAATATGTGCACGTTCTTATGCTAGTGGCGCTTCGGCGGCAGTCGAAGCTGGGGATTCCCTGCATGCGTTCCCTACTATAGGATCCGCTTCTGTGAAATCGCTGAGAGTGTCTTCTCGCTGCTATTCCATCCCTTCTTACCGCCGAACCGCTGCTGTATATTAACAAGCGATGCAGTTACCCATTGGCGGATGCACCCGCAGCAAATAATCACATCACACGCCAGATGGCACATACCCCTTTCCAACACGGTGCTCTGGTATTACTTTGAGAAGCAGGGGACAGGAAGCCAGCAGATATTTTACAAAACTCCGCGATTGATCTATGCCTGCTTCCTCTGCAAAGTCTTCGGTAGTTCCTTTACCCAGGGCAGAAATTCCCGACTTTGCATGTATGGACGCAGAACCTCCGGAATGATAAGGCCCTGTTGAAAATGATGACCGTGAGTACCGCGCGAAAAGACCTGCCTACGTGAACATCGTGAAGGCTTACATCTGGCGTCTGATAATTCTCCACGAGACAGCACAGGGCACGTTCGGTCGCACACAATGTGCCGTTGAGCATGTGGACATAGACCTTGCGGGCCTGGTCCTTGCTCTTCAGCCCACAACGCACCTCTAATCTCCGGCTCTCTGACACACCAATCAATACATCGGCCGCACGCCAAGACCCGTACAGCTTTAGCTCAGACTCACGGTAATCTGTGCAGTTCGAGCACGAAACGAGCTCCTTATAAGCACCCTGAAACGGGAACCACGCCTCCAGATCATGCTTCTGCGATGCCGCAAGGTTCAACGCGCCCGACACGATCGCAACTACACGATACGGAAGGCCGAGGCTCTGGTAGAACGCTTCCGCGTTGGCGACCATAGTGTCGAACATCTCCCACGACTTGTCCGGCTCCGTAATACAGAACTGCTCGACCTTCTCAAATTGGTGTACCCGGAAGATTCCCCACATATCGCGACCTGCCGAGCCTGCCTCTTTCCGGAAACACGTCGAGTAGCCTGCGTACTGGATGGGCAGTTGCGACTTGGGGTCTTCAAACCACTCATCCGAGTGGAAAGCAGAAATGGGCTGTTCCGAGGTGGCGATAAGGTATTTCTCATCGTCACTGCCGATGACCTGTTTTATACACATGTCCTCAACCGAAGTTCAGGGTTTGCAGCAGGCACTGACGGAATACCTTGTACAACTCCTCGTCAAATTGATCAAGCTGGGCTGTCTTCGCCATGACGTCCTTATTCATCATGAAAGGGGGCTGGATCTTCTTGTAGCCACGCTTCCGTAGGAAGTCAAGGCCGTACGAAATGAGTGCTTGGTTCAAGTCTATGCCGTCGTTCGTCAAGTAGTACCCTCGGTGGCCTGCGTTCTTAGCACCTGATAGATCCAGAGTTAATCGAGCTCTGGGAATCAAGAGACACATAAGATTGGACTCGAGATATGAAGCACGCACCCCTCTCGAGGTCCATTGCATCAAGACGAAGCAGCACCTCATGGTGCGGCATGATGTCAGGCTTCTTCTCCACCAACGCGTTCGGACCATCCGGATGCCACGTACGCAGCGTAGCATTATCGTCCTTTCTCAAGGAAATGAGCAACCTGTACGCATGCAGCCACGACCGCAGGTTAGATATGAAGCAAGCGAACCTCCGTTTTGCTAACAGGGACACTCTTTCCAACTATGTTTCCAATCGTGCTGGCTTTCTGCCTCATCTCCAGCTCGAACTCCCGTGTCTCCTTGCGCTTCGCCTCGGCCTGCGCATCGAGAGCCTTTTTCGACGCAACCAGCTCGTCCGCATTTTCCTTTGCCTGAAGAGACAGGGCGTCGGTCAGGCTCATACACACTTTGGAGTTCACTGGCGCACCTTCTTCTTTGTCGCAATTTCTTTTTGAACCGCGTTGCTCTGCTTGCTCAGGCCGTTTGCCTCAAAGTCCACTGACAAACCGGGTGCATAAGTACCAAAGAATCGGTTTCACAACAACATGACGTAAAAATAAACGTACTCTTCACCCAGTCAGCATACATTTGTATCACCTCGTCCACGATCTCAACCGAGTGGCCACGCTTATACTGCGAGTCACGAATCTCCTCCGAGCTCCCCCCCTTGCTGTCGATAAAGTGAATCACGTCTAGTGTCATGTTCTGTCTATGCCTCTTGCTTTGTCTGGATGTGTAGGCCTGAGGGTATGTATATGTATAGCTCTACGGCGGTAGCTGCTACTTTTGTACCTCAAAAGTCGGATCATTCGGAGTCAGATCGATGAATATTTTTTTTTACCTAATTTTGTATAGATCATATTTACCGTAGTCTATATATGGTGCCGGAGGTCCGAGGAAGTCGCGTCTGCGGCAAACGCCAGTGGGACAGCGGAAACCGCGTCTGTCACGACCTGACTCGAGTCTCGTGTTCCATATCGTGCATCGCCCATATCGCTGTATCATATCACAGATACCTCGTTATACCCCCTTTCTGCCATCATTATGTTCAAGCTCATCCGCAGGATATCGTCCTCGCTCTATCTACGCCCAGACCGACTATGGAGCGATGATGGTAAGCACTGCCTTTCTGAGATTGAAAGTGCGGGTTCAACTCGCTGCACACGCGTTGTAGCCACGTCGAACGCTCCATCCATTGGCCGGAAGCGTCGCATTCGTGACGATGACAACGATGCCTCCCAAAACGTTGGAAGCTCACGGAAACGGCGGGGAGGCCTTGAGCGCACTGACACTGAGGAACCTTCGGAATTCGGGACGAAGGGGAAGGAAACCGATGCTGGAGTGAAGGAGGTCACTCACGGAGTCGAAGAAGTGGAGCTGGACGACAAGGAGGTTCGACACGTCGACCAAAATGTGGGTGGGGAGGTGGAGTCTGGAAAGCCAGAGGCCGAGGAGAGCAAGGGGAATGTAGGCGAGGAGGGTCAAGGGAAGGAGGATGATACTTCGGACACACCTAAACCGGAGGAGTCCGCGGAAGGGTCTGCTGTGGACAGTGATCAGGGTCAGGTTCAGGTTCAAGATGGGGAGAAATTGTCGCCAGGCGAGCAGAATGAATTATTGTCTTCAAAGAAATGTTCGGCCGCTGCTGAGGCATCGCAGTCGGATAGCGAGAGCGAGAGCGGTAAGGAGGACTCTCCACACCTCGTTGCAGCACCCATAGAACAGGCTATCGAGATAAAGGAAAAGGCTACCTTGGAGAGGATCGTTGCCGAGGAAACTAAGGTCAATCAGAAGGGCCGAGCAACCACCAAGGAACAGTAGCTTTCCCCACCTCATACCCTCGACCTGCGTCGTTTTTAGGTAACATCTAAAGTCGCTTGGATCTGCGAAGACGTTGCTGGATCTTGTCTGCGATACTGAGGGCACGTTGTATTGCTGGTGAACTTGTACGTTGGATATATATCTTACCTTTTCTTGCTGCCATTCCTTCGCTCATGCTTTCACACATACATACGACAAATTATGCAAGATACCTTTGTTCATACGATTGCCTACTTTGTGCTAGTCGTTTGCGTGGTGCCGCTCATGTGTCGACTACCCACATCAGCGCGTGTATCAGTGACGCGTGACGTGCAGCCGTCCAGCTTGATCGTGCATGGTGCCCTCGAGGCCGTGCAAAGTGCAAAAGATGGTCAGGACCTATGACAGTGCGGGTCAATGTGGATGGGGAATATTCTACGAAAGCGAAGTATTCGAAGGTGTGCTAGTGTGTGGAAAGTAGTTGTCAAAGAAAGGGAACAGAAGGGGGGGGGGGGGGGTATTCGAGAAAGAAATCGAGAAGATATTGAGATTAGGTCTTGAGCCACTCCGGGGTACCTCATCTCGATCCGCGAGATCGATTGCTCCCTTCGGACCTTTTCACAAGGTCACTAATTTCTCGTCTGACCGTCACGTTCCATAGGCTGCAGCATTTTACACGCCGCTAACTATAGTTGAGCATGATCACCCCGCTAGTCTAACGCAGTCAACTCGAACAGGGAGCGCATTACCAATGCGTTATCCCGGCTTCATCCAATAGGGTGTCCATTGACGGAGACATCGGTTGTATATTCCCTAATTCGACTTGAGGCCAGGCGGTAAACGACCCGTAGGCTGATCACAAAGCTCGCTGTATCGTCTCCTCATGCATCTCGCACTTGACCTCGTGCCTTTAACTACCTGCGTTCACGCAGAATATACGTTCTCCACACGGACGCGCATGAAGCCGTCGCCGCTTTGCAGAGCTATTTAATGATGAGCCCAATGATCTGCCCGTCCACCATCATCAACCGTCAACTGATATCCAGTACGAACTCGGTCTCTCTTCGAGCTCGGGCCAATTTCTTCCATGGCTCTTCAGCCCACCATTAGTACATCACAGGTCAAGCCCGACCATGTTGTGCACAAAGGACGGCCGACTCCTGTGAACCACCACAACCTGGATGCTGGGCATTCGTCGCCAGCGAGCGAACACCACTACGCTGGACCGTCTCGGATCAATTGGCTCTGCAACACACCCATTCCCAGCCCAACGAGTCCATTGGTGCCCAAGAGGCCACCCAGCGCGCTTGCCCTCGGTCGCTCCATCTCTTCGCCATCTCCTCTTACTTCTCTCACTGCTAGTTCACGCATGTACAGACACCCGGCGCTGTCGAGCAACCGTTCGCTGCAGCTCGATATGTCCCAATACGACTGCGACGAAGACAGCGCGATGTCTCTGCAGAAGCCGCTCACACCTATCATAGAGCAGGCGTACCACCCCGCAGAGCGGAGACACTCGCCTGGAGAGAACTCGCCAATGACGCCTGGCACGCCTGCCTCATTCGACCAGGGTACGACCCAGCGCGTTCTAGCGCCGCTTCTAATTTTGTAGCTCATGCTTTAAAAGGAGACCACGCATCGACCTATTCGGCCTTCCTGAGGCGACCCCTCAAGCGCACCATTTCACAGAACTCTGGAAGCTCTCTTCGAACGATGGGATCGATGTCCGTAACCTCACCTACCCTCCCCCCACTCGACCTCCGCCCCCCGTTCTCCATGTCAAACCGCAGCGGCCCCCAGCTATTCTCGACGGTATATGAAGACTCGGCATCCGGGCGCACAGGCAGCTTCGTCACCGCGCGGACGGACAGCGACGGCGAGAACGCAGGGCACCATGCCCCCGCGCCCGGCGCGAACGCCGACCCGATCCCCGTGGCTTCGTCTTCCCAGCCAATATTCTCGTATGAACTGACGCACGAACCCGAGCCCTTCCTCGACTGCGACAGGACGCTCGTAGTCTCGGCGTCTTCAGGGCCGCGTGCCCGCCGCCCTGCCTCCTGCTCCTCGTCTTTCCTCGCGCGGCGTTGGCGCAAGAGCCTATCATTCGGCAGCACCCGGCCTTCATTTACACACCTCATGCCCAGACGGCTCTTCACCTGGTGTCCGTCGCTCTCTGCGCTCCTATTCTGGGCCGGCTTCGCCGCGCCCTGGTGCTGGCTGATTGGCGGCTGGATGCTCGCGGATGAGGGGAGGGGGCGGAACGTGGGAAAGGGCCCGCTGCTGCCTGTGTGGACCGTCCACAAGGATCAGGCCCGGGCGGCGGCGGGGCGCGGTGCAGGCGTGCTCAAGCAGAGCAGCAGCAGGGGGGACCACGAGGCGGCAGGTAAGAGCAGGGAGGCAATAGGGTCCGAGAAGGAGGTCGCGCCGCAGGCAGACGTGCGTCGCACTCGGTGGTGGGAACGCTGGAAACGGACTCAGGGTACCATGTCTGCGCCCGCGGAGCCAAAGGCCCCTGTCCTGAAACAGGGGAAGGCCTTGATTTATGTCCGGACAATGCCCACTGCGGACGCGTGGGTGGCTCGTTGTCGCATTGCGGCTGTAGTGAGTGGCGTATTGCTCGTGATTGCACTCGTCGTGGTGTTGGTTGTAATACGTAGCACACAATGAGCGTGTTTCATTACATGTGGGCTTTGTTGTGATCATAGAGCGACTTACAGCACGCACGCACGTGTTTTGTATGTTTAGGCAGCAGCATGTACAACGGACGTTTGGGTTATGTCTAGACATTGCGTACGCCTTGTACTGTACCATCAGCATCATCTTGTAACATAGGCAGATGTAGATAGCTTCCATATTAGCTATGTGTAGTAACGCAGAATGAATTATGCACTGAGGGTTTGGCAATGGTAGACATCCTGTTCCCCAACCTTCCCCCGTCCATGAATAACGATAAACTATAACAGAGAAGCGTAAAAATTGCAATACAGATACAAGTCCGATAGATGGCATGATTTCCAATACGAGAATCGTAATCATAACATGGGTAGGCGGCGATACAATCAGTCAGTGAGGTCGAAATATGAGCGGAACAAGGACTCCTGGCGCAGTGACGAACGAGCAATCACGCCGTATACATGCAAGAAGAGCCGCGGGAAGCGGCGGGTGAAATAAGAAAGGTAGCCTTCTGGCATCGAGCCAACATGGCGCTTCACGTTCTCGGGCAAGTCCTGGTAGTGGTGTTTCTGACCCCATCGAAAGGTAAGAAAACGGTGGAACGCTAGATCCGCAACTCAACCATACCTTGTTCCGCAGAGCACGTAACAGATCCTGTACCGACCGACCATCGTACTTCCTGAACTTTCCAAGATTCTCGACAAAGACCTTGTCAAGACGGGATGGCCAGTCCAGTCCGACGACGTCGATGGCGCCCTCTTCCAGAGACACCAAGTATTGGTCCCGCGGATCGCGGCACATAGTCTCGAACCGATCGGATACATCCTGCAAGAACGCCAACCGTCTTCCAGGATCCCAAAAGTAAGGATGCGTTAAACATGTCGTCGTATCCGGCCTGCACTTTAGCGTCAGCCTCTCCGTACAATGACATCTCAAGGCCTGACTTACCGATCCGATGCCCTCGGTTCCAGCATGGCACCGATCAAGTCGACTGCCTCTGAACCCTCCTCGCCAAACTGCTCCAACCCCTCCAACGATCGTGTATTCCGAAGGATATTGACTTCGCGCTCGAAGCGGTCGCCGAACGGATGCCCGCCGTTGGTCAAGGTATAGTAAAACAAGCAGCCGAGGGCAAAGATATCCACGGTCTTTGTCAGGCGTGTCGGCTTCCCCGTCCCCAAGTTGCTTCCCGCGGTGGTGCTCATGCTGTCGCGTGAGGATTGCGACTGGTCATCCCCGGTCGTCTCGTCTAGCTTGACCTCTCCCCGCAAGATCTCGGGTGCACGCCAGCCAACGGTACCCACACCCATCACTCCGCCTGCCGTTGGCAAAAAGCTTGTTTGATCCACATCGAGCTTGCGACACAGCCCGAAGTCAGATATGAGCATACGATGTCCCGCAGACTGGCCTGCGCCTTTCTTTGCGCTGGATATGAGGATATTCTGTGGCTTGATGTCTCGGTGCACGATTTTGAGTGCGTGTAGGTGTCGCAGGCCTGACGTGATTTGCCGAAGGGCCCGTTTGGGCTCGAAGGCTATCGCAACCTCACGGTACTGGTCTGGTCGCTCGATGACGTCTGCTAGTGATGCAGGACATAGCTCGAGGGCAATGTACAAAAAGTTGGCCTGAGCCTCTTGATAATAGTATCGGATGACGTTGGGGTGGTCATCTGCGTCTTGGAGTAAGCCCACTTCTCGCGAAGCAAGCGTGACAAAGTCTTGTAGTAGCCGCTTCACGGCTACGGCACGTCCTTGTAGAGATCCCTGGTACACGACCGTGCCATGAGACCCAAAACCTGACCAAGAATCAATTAGACATAAATGTGAAAATGATATAAAGGTCAACAAACCAAGGATAGTGTCTGAAACGATTAGAGAAGGGGCGGATGGTGATTTTGATATTGGTGCGACCATCATGGAAAGCGTCGGTTCTGCATTGTCGTTTTTCGCATCGTCTTTCTCCACCTCTTCCCAATCCTCCTCCGCCATTGCATCCTTTGCAGTATTCTTCTTCCGCTTGCCTCTTCTTCGCCGCAACGGTTTCCGCTTTCCAGGAGCGGCCGCGGCTTCCCCTTCTTTCTCGCTTTCATCGTCACCGGCATCATCTGGCGGTTCCACAGGTTCATGCGAAGGCTTTGTAGCGCCGCTGGGAGGCAAAACAGGAAGGACCGCCACATTCTCTTGTACCAGCTGCATATCTGACGCCGGTATAGTGGTATGTACTCCGTTGGAAAGTTTCGGTTGGCCATTTGGTACACCATGCAATTCCTGAGCTTCAGGTATAGTCGGTAGCGCCTCGCCGTTAGCTGTCACCGAGCTTGAGCCCGTCTTTCCATTCAGTCTCACTGTCTCTAGCACCTTCTCCGCAGGTTTGCCGCCTCTTCTGATCATCCAAAATACACCAGAAAAAAACGCCAAACAGAATGCAATTGTAAGGATAGCCAATGGGCTTTGCGCAAGTGGCACGACACTGATGGCCGACTGCTGTTGTCCAGTGATGACCCAGGGCCATGAGTGCAATATAGACCGGTTCCCATGATCCAACGACACTGGCACACTGTCATTGTCCAGCTCCTGCGAGTTTGTATTGGCAAAGGGCGGCAATGCAACAGATGGTGCGCCGTCCAGCAGACGCGCAAGGCGTGAGCGACTGTTAGCTTCGAGCGGGCGCACGCCGGTCGAGCAACGACGATCAATGCTTCCACTTCGGCACAGCGCTCGCAGGTATGCGGAGGATACACGGCTCTGAGACTCTACGACGTTTGGCGGAGGATCAATACTTTTGAGATGCCTGTCATCAGCTCCGCCGAAGATGACGAGCGGAAAGCGGTCAGGGCTCATGGTGAAGAGCGAGCCAGTCTCCTCTACCAGACCAACATACGCTGAATTAATGTTTGATTGCCGACGCAGCCGAGCGGCCGTCGAGAGATCGAAGGTAGGAAGAATATCTTGCAAGCGAGGACGAGGTTGGAGAAGAACGAATGGTTGTTTCCGACCTGGAATCCTGACAACGTCGAAAACAACAACACTGGAGCAGAAGGCCGTGAGTCTCGCTACCGAGCAGATGTAGGAAGCAACATGGTAAGAAGGTTCTGTCGCGCACAGTGCACAGCATACAATGCCAGCTCCATGTTCACTGGCAGGAAGAAGGTTGCTTACATAGGATCTTGAAATCTCTGCCACCATATAAAGGTGTTCTCCGACGTACTGACATCCACAGTATCTGAAGGCCGAGTTTTGAACGAGATAACCTCTCCATTGGGTAGTGGTTCAACATAGGTATCATCTGTTGTACGGTGATAGGCCGTTTGGTATTCCAGATCCTGGTTATTCGGCCCATACATAGAAAAGGAGAGGTTGTGTACGGGCCCCTTGGGTGTGTGTGGCGATATAGGGCGTGTGTGAATGGAGATGTGGTAATCTTGTGGAAACGCGTTCGCGTGGGTCTACGACACTTGGTAACGTATGGGACTGACACTTACCAGTTCGTCCAATATAGATGTCAGTGGGGTAGTCAGTGTGCGGCTTCGTCCCGTCGAGCTCGTCCAAGTCAATGTCAAGAACATCTTGTTGAGACAAGTCCTCGAATGGGTCCCAAGGACACTCAGCGTCTAGAGAAGCTTTGATGCGCCCGGTCTCCAGTTCAACCACCAGCAAGGAGGTCTTCTTCCTTCCTACAAACACCCGTCTATCGGAGTCGCCGAAGCTGAACGGCGACATGTCAACCAACTGGGACATGGAGAACGGCAGCCGCTGGAGAGGCGCCGAGGGTGAGGAAGTGACATAGATGTCTCCAGACTGCGGTTCGATTATATAGGTTTCCTGCAGGGTCGTATCGTCGTCTCCATCAGGATCTGGATGCTGCGTGGTGACGAGGGGCTGCAAGGGGGTGGTAGGGAAGGAACGCGTAGCGCCGCCTGCGACTTCGGACGGAGGATACGCGGAGGTAGATGGCATGGACCAGAGTTTCTCTCCAGTCGCCCTGTCGAGCGCATGGAACTTGCCATCCACGGAGGCGACTAATACAATATCCAAAAGCTCTAGGGGGCCCGTTGTGCCATCTGCAGAACCTGGTCTGGCTGGAGGTGAGAGGAAACTGAGGTCACGGTCCTCACTGTGGTCGGGTGCAAAGATAGATGTGGGTTCTCGGTCACGACGCAAGGAGACTGATTGAGCAAAACATAGTGCAAATGTAAGGGAGAGACAGAGAAGGGGGAGGAGGAGAAAAGAGGGGGGAGACATGAACGGTCATTATTCGCATTTCAGTGTAAGGAGGCAGTCCCAAGACCCCGTCGGCCCGCAGCATCATGGCCCTCGGATACCCCTCTGTATAACTTGATATCTCCATCTCGACGCGGCAAAGGAACGCCAGCTGTTGGCTAGTGCCAGTGAACGTATTTGCGATGCCCGACATTCAAGTCGGCTCGCAGATTTTCGACCTCACCTTCCATCCCAGTGAATCGCTCGTATACACTGGTCTATTGACAGGAGAGGTCAAGGCTTTCAGTTACGACGAGCAGGGCCAAAACAAGGAAAAACTCTCGCTCAAGCCATCTAAGCGCTCCTGCCGAGGCTTGGCCATCAGTGACGATGGCAGCCAGCTGTGGGCAGTAGGAAAAAGCAAAGCCTTGCAGTACGTCTCTTCGCAGAACAGCCCGTCGCTCCATCTTAGGCCAAAGCATCCTTAGCACCATCGACACTAGGACGGGGACATTGGCTGATACTCGCACTGCTGCCCACGAGTGAGTAGTATATGCGCTTGTTGTTGGGTGCTGATATGTTGATAACGCCAGCCACTGGCAAGTGCGCCTATCAATCGAGTCAAGTACATCAATCCCCACCTCCTTGCGACAGGAGATGATGATGGCGTCATAAAGGTATGTGCCTGTTCATCTCCCTCAATACTAATGCATTTGCATTGACCATATGGATAGCTTTGGGACCCTCATAGGCCTGAGGCGATCCGGACACACACCCAACACTTTGACTTCATTTCCGACTTCTTGTGGTTGGAGGACAAGAAGCACCTTGTTGCAACGAGGTGAGCTCACATGAGGCGCTCGTGCTTGTCGACAATCATTCAAGGTGATACAGTGGAGATGGAACCCTCTCCGTAATGGATGTGAGGTCCAAGAAGACAGACCCTTTTGCCCAGTCCGAGGATCAAGAAGATGAGCTACTTTCCATTGTCCCTATCAAAGGGTAAGGCGCCCCCTCCTTCCATGTTCATACCAATCTTGAACACCCTCCCATCAAGGGGCACCAAAGTGGTAGTCGGCACCCAGCTGGGCATTCTCTCCATCTTTAGCCGCAAGAAAGGCTGGGGAGATTGTGTCGACCGCGTACCGGGGTATGCTCCAGACTTCTCGTCACACTGCGTGTTTGTACTGACGCGTCCGCAGACATCCGCACTCAATAGATGCGCTCTGTACACTTCCGTCCTCGTATCCCTCGTCCTACAGCACCATCCTCACAGGCTCATCTGATGGCCTCCTGCGCGCAATCCAGTTACTCCCGACACGCCTTATCGGCGTCGTCGCCGACCACGGCGACTTCCCCATTGAGCGGATTGCAGTGGACCACGGCGGGGAGGGCCGGTGGGTCGGTAGCGTCGGCCACGATGAAATGTTGCGCCTGACAGACCTACGCGAAGTCTTCGAGGACGAGGACCCCGAGGCTGACGCCGCCAAGCGGGACGGTAGTGCAGGCGACTCGAGTGACGATGAAGACAAAGGCGGGGGCAAAAGCAGTGGTTTTCAGTTCGTGATGGCGGAGAATGGGGGCAGCGAGGATGAGAAAGGCGAGGGCGGGGATGGAGAGGGCAGCGTGGAGAAAGTCTCAGATGGCGAGGACTCAGACGTGCCGAAGCAGAAAAAGAGACAGAAGAAGCAGAAGGAGCCATTGGGAGGTCGAAAGAAAAGCAAAGGGAAAAACGAGATTGATGCTGATCCGTCGTTCTTTTCAGGCCTTTGAGCGCAATCGACCAGATAGCTTCCTTGGGAATTTGGTTATATGGAAGTAACTTAAGGAGCTCCTGGTTAGATAGCTTGTCAAGCATGCATATTTCTAGAGACCGTGTATATCACAACTGCACATCCACACGAGTAATACACATTTGCTTGACAGAGAGATACACGACGTCCAACAAAGATACTACGGTGCGGCGTCGACAGGGGTCTGTGTTGGCGGCGCAAAAAGCGGTCCGCCACCACCTTTCAGTAACAGTGGGAGGTAGGAAGCGATGATGGCAAAGATAGACATCCTGCACGTAGAACATCATCAGCACGTGTCCCTTCACACACCCGTCCCTGTTCCCTTCATCACACACCAACGTAACAGGTCACGAAGACCACACGCGTCGGAAAAGACGGGTATACCCAACATCCCTGAAACGCACACGCCCAACCCTGGGCGCGCACAGGGGCACAGAGACGGCACCGGCGGAGCACTCACAGTAGGTTTCCGAACGGCGAGTTTCCGCCCTCCTTCGTGCGCAGCGGGTGGTGGTTGATGAAGGCGCTGATGCTGAGGAGCAGCGCCGGCCACGCGAGGACCCTGTTCCGCGTCCGCGCCGACAGAGGCGGTGACACAACGTAGGGGGGCGAGGGGCGAGGGTAAGGGGCGGGGCGGTGAGCACGCAAGAACGACGAGCACACGTGGCAACGGCGCGCCGACGCACCTGTTCCGCGACACCATGATGAGGCCCGAGAGAAGCATGCCCGCCGTTGCGAGCCCGTCTGTGCGTATCGTCCGAGTCGACGCAACAGCAACATAGGGCAGAGACGGAGTCACGGTCGTCAGATATGTGTGGGGGTGGCGGCAAGCCTGAGGCGGGGCCAAGGACGTACCGGATTCCTGCATCCAGGCCTTAGGTGGCGAAAGATGCACCTCGCGCGATGCGTCTCTTGGATCTTCCTGAGGCATGTAGAAGGTTGGTGGATGGTACACCAGAATGAATATCTCTGGCTGAGTCGTACAGTAACTCAGGCACGGACAATGAATTCTATCTTTATTTTATGTTGTCAAGTACCTAACTACTTATGCTACTCAGAGTATATATACTGCATAAACTCATCCTCGACCGACAGATACCAGATACCGCAAGACTCGAGCAGAACACAGCATCCAACTGGAAACAGATGCATCCGGGGTCTAATATGATAATACACAAGACTACGGCGAACAGATGAAGCAGAGTGGCGTATGGGGGAAGTAACAAATCGGACTGCACCGCGAGGTGTGAGGGAAAGGTAAAACTAAAAACAATGAAAACAGTTCACTGCAGGACAAGACCTGCGCAGCGTGTGATGCGTGTATGCAAACTAATGGGAGTACGTAGCGGAGAGAATACAATAAGATCACAGAGGATGGGTGCGATAGATCATGAAGAAATGCGATGTATATATACAGGTGCAGAGTCAATGCCATCAGATGCGCTGGGTATCAAGAGCCAACAACAAACAGACAAAACAACAAAAAAAGAAACATCCTGGAAAGTGAGTTCAGATAACAACAGCGACGTACGGGTGGGTGTGCCTAGGTGAACAGTGCGGCATCGAGATCCCGAGAGAAATCCAATATGACAATTTTCTGGTCATGAGACGTGCTGTGATGAATAATAAAGCGTGGCTCGTCAGCACAGCGTCGCTAACAGTGCCCTCACAGCAGCGACGCACCTGACAATCCGCCGCACGTCGAATTTGACGTCGAATATATGGCTATGATGGTTGTCCCTGAACTGGCGCACCATGCGCCCCGTGCGCAAATCCCACACTTTCACTGTCCGGTCATAACTCGCACTCACCAGCCGCCCGCTCGCGGGGTCGAATGCAAGGGCGCGGACAAGCGCATCGTGCCCGACGAGCGTCTTCAGGCATTCCCCCGTCGATGCCGACCAAACCTTAATCTTACAGTCGTTCGAGCCCGATACGATGAGGTCATCCTAATCATCCTTAATCCCACACACAAAGCAAAAACATCGGGACATAACGGCGTACCTTGAACTCAATGCAAGCCAGGCCACGGTCGTGCCCCTCAAACGTCCGGAGCCTCTCCCCACTCTCGATGTCCCACAACATCATCTTGCCATCGCCGCTCGCGCTCACAATCTTTCCATTCTGCATACCGACAGCGTTCACGGGGCCCTCATGGCCAATGAGAGTCTGATGCAGCGTAAGAGTCGACCGATTCCAGACGCGGATCATAGCGTCCTTGGAACTGGCCCAGCCACATCGGTCAATACACGTCTCAACCAAGACTCAGCGGAAAACACACGCACCAGCTCACGATCCACTTCTCGTCAATCCGTAAATCCAGGACGCCGCCCATATGGTTCCGCAGCACCTCCCTCACCTCTGCATTGATCTCGCCACCCGACCCGACCCACATGTCCCACACACACACCGTCCTGTCGCTGCTACCGCTCACCAACATCCCCCGCCTCGACCGCATCCCAGGCCGCTCGCCATCCCGCGGCACATCCCAATCCTTGTCGAACTTCAAGCACAGCACGCTCCCACTGTGCCCCCAGAACGTCGCGAGCAGCTTACCTGTCTGCAGTGCCCACACTTTGATCGTGCGATCCCGTGAGCCCGTCACGATGCGCGCCGAATCGAATTCGAGACAGTACACGCTGTCGGCGTGACCCGACAGCCGCGTCGCACGCGGCTTGCCTGCGACCCACCGACGGTCGAGCTCGAACCGGGCGCGGTAGAGGGTACGCCAGTCCAGTGACAGCGGCGCCTGCGATGCAAGTAAACGTGGGAGTGCAGAGGCTGCGAGCTCTGGACTCCAGGGCGACTGCACAGTATTGCGCGAGGACGGTGATGAGGTAGTAGGGCAAAGAGATTCAGGGGACGTTGCTGGTGACGAGTACGACAGGCGACGCACGGGATGCGTGAACTTGTTAGGGTTGCCTGTGTCACCGCAAGCGGAGGGCAGTCGATAGTAATTCGTCCAGCCACGTGCCTTGGCGCGCTCAAGATCGATGCCCCAGCCGTCACGACGGAAGAAGACGTCGCGCCAGACGGAGTTGTCTCCTGCGAGGGAGCGCCACGTGCGAGACACAGCCTGGCAGGCGACGACAGAGGCCAAGTCAAGGTGGCGGAGGAGCTGAATTCCTATTTCTGGGGGAAGTTTGGACAAGATATCTGGGCAGGGGTGTCATGTTCGTCAGAACACGTGTGTGCGAAGAAGAAGCGCACCTATTCCCGAGGCTGGTGCATCGCCCACAAAACATGCCTCATCATCGATGAGTTCGCCTTCCTCACCGTCAAGGGGTGATAGGTCAGCGTAGCTATATACACCAATGGAGTATGGGAGAGGTTTTGCTTTTGCCTTTCCCTTGCGGGAAGGGGAGGCTAGTGCGTCCCAGATGCGCGGAAATAGGGTTTTGACGGACCTGCTGGAAGAGAGGGGCAGGCGGCAGCCACTGGCGTTGTTAAGGGCAAAAGTAGAGGAAGAGCCATGGATGGTATGGTAGCTCTTGTTGCGCTGAGGGGTGAAAAAAGAGTAGGAATGAGGAGGGCCAGCGAGGAACCTGTAGGAGGATGCGAATACGTCCGGAATCTCGGGCGGAGGACTAGGTGGGCTGATCATGGAAAAGTCCATGGTCAGGGCAGGTGAGGAAGGTCTTGTGACGGTCATGCTGTAGGGTACGGCAGCGAGGGTGCCGTCAACTAGATCAAGGTCGGTGTCCGGGACATTGTGCTCGAAGGTATGTAGACGGTCGGACGTGGTGACAACAGGGGAACCCAAGAGGGCTCCAAACAGCTTGGCGAGGCGGGGAGAGGGCGAAGGCGTGGTGGGGGAGAAAGATTTGCGTTGGAAAAGAGTGCGACGGAGAGGACGACGGAGAGAGTGGGATAGGGGAAGGGAAGAGAGATGATGATTATGAACGGGAGAGCCTGAGGGACTAACAGCCTGAGGCTGTGGCAGTGGGTGCTGCATAACGCTGTTCTCACCATGCCGCTCCCCTCCCGATTTTTCTTATATTCCTCCGTCAGCTATCATTAAATCATACTAAGACAATTGTCCCTGAGTTGCTCTGTTACATAGTCAGCCAACGTATTGTACCTCCCGCTTCTACCGGCGAAGCAGGGTCGATCATGCGCTCAAGGCTCAGGCTGACTGTCTCGATCGTATACTGCTTTGGATGACGTTTCCGTCACGCTGTTGGTGGACTCCACATCCACTCCATTCCCTGGTTTTCCTTGTGACTGACGATCGACTAGAGCAGTATCTACGGTACTAGTATTGTGAGCTCGAGCCTGAGGTAAATTACCACTCAAATAGCCGTGATGAGGGAAACGCGAGGCTTTCACGTCTAGGAGGTGTGTAGACTACATGCAGTCGACTTGGTCAGAGTCATAATCCGTAGCCTTCAAGCAGAAAGAGTTGTGCACTTATAACTCAAAAACCCATGAACTAGTAGTGCATGAATGTGAGGAAGGCATGAAAAGCCATGCTGCCCATGTATTATGCATGGGTCTTCATGGATCATAGTGTTCTGCATTTTGAAGTTCCGATTAGGGGGCTGCTAGGCAAGTAAGTAATGTAATGCTGCCTGAACCCGACTGAGGCCTCCCGTGTGTATCTGCGGTACGACAGGATGCCCATTCGACTATGGGCATATGATGCTAACTGATGATATGCTAGTATCGAGTATCGTGAGTGGACACTGGCTTTTTTTTTTTTACATAAAGGGCTCGCTCGACATAGCACTTGTACCGCATGGACTCCAGGCGTGCAGTGCCTTGCTCGCGCTGTTCGGCATCAGCAACCACATGGTTGCAGTCATGAAGATGATGTTGGAGCAAGTGTTTCTCTAGCACAGAAACACTAACACAAACAGCTCAGCCTCAAGAACAGAACACAGAGACTGAGGGAAAAATCACGAAAGCGTACAGTGAGGTTCTACATACTCGCGGGTGGCCTAGAACTACATAGACGGAAGCAAGTCACGCATCGGTAATCGCTGAGTCTCCTAAAACGGAAAGTGCATGCGCCTGTGAAGTGCCGAGCTTCGAACGCAAGTAGTATCGATTCGGCAGCGCGTGGTCATTTGCTAACGACAAGTTGGTGGTTATCTCTTCCGGCCAGAGTCGCAGGGCCGGATACTAGTGCACCAACCAGAATAACATATCCAGTATACCGAAGCTCACCGCGTCGTCCATCCGTGCAGTACCAGGTCGCCCGCTCGCGTATGCCGGTCCCCCATTTGATTTGTCCCATATGCGAGCTGAAGAGCGCGCATTGGCTTCTCTCGCTGGTCCCCTCAGGCCATTGGATATCGTTATACCACTGATACCCCACCTACCCTGGCTACTCATTCCCCTCATGTAGTGTACTCTCCTTGCTCTGTCATCGTCAAGCATGGCCTCATGCATTTCACCCCATGCACTGTCCTAGGCAGACCACAATCACCATGTTTCCGACATTCAACTGATTGGACACACAAGTCTTCCTTGTTCTTATGCAACACACTCGAATATCCTAAACTGAACATTCCTGACTTGAGCAGCTTGAAATCCTAGCAGTGAGTAGGCTGTCAAACTTGCAATCGGTAGGTCACGATGCATGACTGATTGCATCAGAGAAATCGTTCATCTCTTGAAACACCCCTCGAGTCTCCCTGACCGATGTCTTTGGACCTCACTTATAAAATCATATGTATAGAGCCTTCATACTTGCAATCACTAGTGGTACAGGGTGAGTGGGAACACCACCTACATTTTATTCTGACCTCATTATATCAGATCTAGGTTCGGGCCCAGATCTCGTCCGCAACCCGTACGACAATTCCGAGACTCAAAGCATCGTGCACACGGACTACAGCAACGCCTTGTTCCACCGCACAAGCAACGCCGGCAGCTGTAGCCCAATCCCTGTCCTTCGGAATTGACTGTTTCCCACGACAACCTCCCGGCCCATCATCCTCTGCAAGAATAAGTCCAAGGAAAGATTTACGGGACATCCCCATCAGTTGTGGATAACCATGGAGTGGATTGAGCCCCGCCGATGAGGGGGGGATTTTTCTGCACGTGGACGGTGGGAAGTGTTCGTCTGTCAGCAAGGATGCGTCTCGCATCAGACTGATGTTCCCTTCAACGGTCTTGCTGAACCCAACTCCCGAATCGACCATCACGAGCCATCTCCTTACGCCGCCTTGACCTTTAACTATTGCGTCCACCTTCTCTCCAAGCTCCAAGACAACGCCCTCGAGGACCGAATACGGCTCAGCGTATCCGTACGCAGAGTAGTCCTTGTTTGAACCGGCGGGTCCCCGGGAGTGCATCACTATGACAGGCACCGCCAGCTCTCGTGCTACCAAACGCATTTTTTGCAGGTACGATGCAGCAGAGAGCGTAAGCGGATAGTCGGGCCCGGTAAACGCACAAACATCGTTGATGCAGTTCGCCCCAGCCAGGACGGCCGAGCGCGCGACTTCTGGACGGAAAGTGTCAACACTAATGAGCACCTTCTTCGTTTCAAATTCGACATCGTCTCGAGGCTCGCAAGAGCGGATGGCCTGGATAACAGGCACGACTCGTGAGACCTCTTCTTCAGGCGAGATGTAAGCCGCACCAGGCCGCGTAGAGTAACCGCCGACATCGACAATATCGGCACCCGCAGCTACTGACGAAATGGTATATTTAAGGGCAGCATCTACGGTGTTGTTGACCGCGCCGTCCGAGAACGAATCAGGTGTTGCATTGAGAATGGCCATGACACGTGTCCTCCGAGGAGATGCTTTTTGACCCGGGGGCGCAACGAGTGGAGGAAAAGACCACCAAGTTGCAGTGCTTGGTACCCCAACGAGTTGATCTTCGGACGAACCAGAGTTTGGTGCAGTTGGGTAAGTAGGGAATGGCGTGAGTTTGTTCATGGCAGGCGAGTCTATGGGCTGATTGACTAGCAACTGGGACAGCAGTTGTCTGAAGGAAGTCTTTGTGACAGGATGCACATAATCCGGGATCATACTGCAAAATATAAGTGATATGAAGTCAATTCACGCGAAAAACACCCACTCATTCAATGGCCTTAGAACAAACTCCCGTTCAGCCAGCCGCGGGTGAGGAACGACCAACTGGTCCCGTAGATTGTCCAGAGTAGACCTTTGACTGAACGGGCGGGTGTCAATGACATCATTATCGTATGTCATGATATCCAAATCGATAGCACGGGGTCCGTGATTGATACTAGGGATGCGTCCAACAGCCTTTTCTATACGCTTCAGAATGGCGAGAAGGGATAGCGGGGGGAGGTTTGTTTCAACCTAGTCCAAGCTGCTCAGCTCAATGTGCACACGTGGAAGAGCAGATGGGCTCACAATGCAAGCACAGTTGACGAATGTAGGCTGGTCCGTTACATACATAGGAGCAGACTCGTACATAAAGCTTGTGTTCACAATAGCCATTTCTGGATCGGCGGCTTGAGCATCAGGCCCATCGGTCTGCAAAAAACGCCGCGGATCCTCGAGGAGGCGTAGCGCCAGCTCAATATTTGCGAAGCGATCTCCAAGGTTAGATCCAATAGCAATGGCAACAGTGTGATTACCGACAGAGCTTGGGATATAATGCCCAGTAACTTCTGCAAGTAAGTCTGCGATACCGAGAGGACGTTTGTTAGGTGGCGTAGAAAGCAACGTCTGTGTTGTCGTCCCCTGGTAAGGAACAGATTCAGATTGCTGTGCTCCCTCTAGTATATCATAGTCATCGAGCGTTCGGACAATCTCCACCTCAGCGGCCTCTGCAAAAACCAAGGCCTTCGACTTTGCTGCACGAACGACGACACGTTGGTCTCTTTGTCGATTGTGGAATAGGGCGGTGCGAGCCACGCGTGATGCAAGCGACTCCAGTGATATGAAGGATGAAGCTTCGATTTCCTACCAGAAACTTTAAACTGATGAGCAGGCAAGAAGGTGTTTGAGAAAACACACTTGACAGAGCTTCTTTGCCAAAGTGCGGAAGTCGAAAGTTTCCCTGACGCTCGAAGACCGCGAAAGCTCTATGTCGAAGTGGACGACCTGTTTGTCTTCCCTCTCGCAGTCGTTGAGACCAACGATCAAGTTGGACGACAATTGCTGGAAGAAATAAGTGTCTGGACTTATTCGTGTCCCATCTCTTCTACGAGTAGATGAGATTCCAACGCCGTCCGCATAAGGTAGGGCTCTGGGCTTGACAAGTTTGATGGAAATCTGGTCGACTGTGTCAAAAGCTTGGAAGCAAGTCGCGAAAATGTGGTCTAGCAGGTCCTCAAGAGTGGCAAACCCGTGCGTTGCATGAGCATCCAATGACTTGATCACAGTGGACGAGAGCGTCCCATAATTGACGGAGAGGTGAAGGTTGTCGTTGTCTGCTGCCCTCCTAAGGTTGTGTGGAATTGACAAAGAAGCACGGACTGGCTGTCGCACGGGAGCTGAGGATGAGGGCCATTGTGCCCCATCTCCAACAGGAACGACAAGTAAAAGATTCCTGACATTGACAGAGTCCATCGTTCGGCTCTGAGATAGCTCGATGCAATAGTCTGCTCCACAGAAAACCCGATTCTACCAAACAAAAAAAAATGGAATTGTCAGTCCTAATAACAGATCTTTGCTCTTCTGCACAAACCTTGGCAATGATGGATGTGCAAGTGCTACCGGGACTACTAGTAATCAGTTGCAGAACGAGGCAAGAGGAAGGAAAAGACTAAAGTCATGCGCGACGCGTGGGAAGACGCACACCTCACCCTCTTCATACCTGGGAGGACATGTCGCAACCGACACACGACTCCTTTCGCCCCACCCACCACGCCCTGCAGCGCAGGCACGCCTCACGTATCGCCCGCTCTGCCTCTCAGGTCGGTCCTCTGGGGCCCTGTGGGCGCGATCCACAGCCAAACCAACTCGGACCTGCGAGGGCCCGCCCGCCCTCGCAACTCACACATCACTCATAGCGACCATTGTCGTTCACCAGCTATCACCATTCACCCTGTATCTATCGTAGCTAGGCGGAGAACGAGATAAGCAAGCTCAAAGACTGACTTCTGCTTCTACTGAAATAAGCAACGAAAATTATATATATTGCTGTGGAAACTTTGGTCCTCGGATAACATTATGGTGAGTGTATGTTAGTCGCGTTCCCAACGTTACACAGAGAGATCCTGCGAGCGTGAGGATCGCTCTGTACTATATAATGTGTAGTACCTAGTATTCCGAGAGCTCCCGCGCATCACCTGACCGCGTCGATCAGTCAGGTGACGGCCGGCTGCGGAGCGGATCTTGGCGCGTAAGAGGACTTTTTGAAAGTTAACGTTAACGCCAGGCTGGTTTGCACCAAACTACCTACACCGTCTCACTCTTTACCCACCTCCATCTCCCATTTACCACAATGTTGTTGGTACATAGCAAGATCGGAGGCTTCAGAGCCGCACATCGTCTGTCGCGCCATTTGTCCAGTCGGGCGTCCGCGGTGCTGTCTGCGCTCGACATCCCCACGACGCCTACGGAGCTGGATGGCGTGTACGATGGTCAGTGGAAAGGATCAGGTGACCTTCTTGAGAGTGTGTGTCCAACGACAGGCGAGGTCTTGGCTCGCGTCAGGTCTGTGAGTGATAGTCTCAGCTTTGGTAGCAAGGCAGGAGAGGCTACAGTCGTTCTGAAATACCAAATTATTAGGCCTCTCCCACTGAGCTTCACGGGGCTCTTGAACGGACTCGAGAGGCATATCATGAGTTCCGGAATGTCCCTGCTCCGCGCCGGGGAGAGATTGTCCGACAAATTCGTGAGGCTCTTGCCGCAAAGGTTCGTCAATCTCTGGTGATTTATCAGCCCTAAGTCTGAGATACGGTCTTAGCGCAATGAGCTTGGCGCTCTGGTCTCGCTTGAGATGGGAAAAATAAGGACAGAGGGTGTTGGTGAAGTCCAGGAATTTATTGATATTGTGAGTTAAGATCACTGCTTAATAGTAGGCTTACATCTTCTGACTTTTCACAGTGTGACTATGCAACGGGCCTTTCAAGGATGATGAACGGCAGTATGATCAACTCAGAGAGACCTGGTCACTCTATCTTAGAAGGCATTACGAGTTTATGACTTCGATTAAAGTTCGCGTCCTGACAGAGATCATAGTACCAAACCCTCTTGGGGTAGTCGCTGTCCTTTCTGCATTCAACTTTCCGGTCGCGGTCTACGGATGGTGCGTATAGTTCAGCCGTCTCGCTGGCAATCTTGCGGAAGCGTTCTTCTTAGGAATCTTGCTGTGTCAATGGCTGCTGGGAACGCCACGCTGTGGAAGCCCTCTGCAACTACGCCTTTATGCTCCGTCGCCGTCACCAAGATCGTGTCACACGTTCTGGAGCAGCACAACATTCCCGGTGCAGTTGCTGGCCTCGTCACAGGCGGTAAGGACGTGGGCGAGGCCATCGTGGAGAACCACGGTGTTGATCTAGGTCAGCTGCGCTTTCTGGAGATACGTTGAATTATGCGCCTGACTTTGTATCTTCTCAGTATCTTTCACCGGAAGTGAAACAGTTGGACGGATGGTGGGCAAGACCGTGCAGTCAAGGTTCGGAAAGGTCATCTTAGAGCTCGGAGGCAACAATGGTAAGTTACGGAGTAACAGACACGGAAGTAAGCCAGTGCTAATTTCGTGTTGCAGCGGCCATCATCATGCCCGACGCCGACCTCAACATGGCTGTTCCAGCCGTGTTTTTCGGTGCTGTAGGTACTGCAGGTCAACGTTGCACCACCACGCGTCGTCTCTACCTCCACCGCAGCATTGCGCCCGAGGTTCTGTCCCGCCTCCAGTCGCTCTACGCCTCTATCCGTGTCGGCGATCCGCTCGCACCAGACACCCTTCTCGGGCCCATGCATGCCCGCGCCGGCGTCCACACCTTCCAGGACGCGATCGCCGAGCTGCAGGCCACGGGCGCAGAGATTCTGGCCGGCGGGACGCGCTACGACACGGCGCCGCTCGACCGTGGAAACTTCGTGCGCCCGACGATCGCCCGGCCCAGGACGATGGATCACGCCACGGACGCGCTGTGGCGCACCGAGCACTTCGCGCCGGTGCTGTACGTCGCGGAATTCGACGCGCTGGAGGAGGCGATCGCGTGGAATAACGCCGTGCCTCAGGGCTTGTCGAGCAGCCTGTGGACACGGGACATGCGCAACGTCGGGCGGTGGATTGGGCCCGGCGGCTCTGACGCTGGTATCGTCAATGTATGCGTGCATACGTCCTCCAACCTGGCTCGCTGCTCACTCTGATAACACCCTAGGTCAACGTCGGCACTAGTGGCGCCGAGATCGGCGCAGGGTTCGGCGGTAACAAGGTGTGCCTATCTCAAGGACCTCTAGGGTCTTAGCTAATTTCTGTACCAGAGCACGGGCTGGGGACGCGAGTCTGGCGGCGACGCGTGGAGGCAGTATGTACGCTGGAGCGCATGCACGCTCAACTTTTCCGACACCGCGCCGCTCGCGCAGGGTGTCAGCTTCTCGTGAGTACAGGCGGGGAGGGCCATGCATCATGTACAGTCGCAACAGCCACATCTTTGCAACGGATTTCGCACAGGCGGTCTGCGCCATGCTATGTTCTACAGACAATGCCATACTGAGTGTTCGAGTGGGGGAATGAGGATAGATGATACAGATCCGAGTGCATCAAAAGCCAGCGCAAGAAAGCGAGAACAACATCAGGGTATGTGCAATACATAAACGTAAATCATGCAACGTGCAAAAGTGTCTAGTTGAGGTAGCCGCGGCACTTGGCAGAACCGCAGAGACATGGGATCTTATCTTGTTCGATGGGGAAGTGGTAATCTATTCCGGTAAAAGAATCAGTGGCGTCGGGAAGCCAGCAATCGCAGCGACCACAGAAACGCACCATAAGTAATCTCATCGCCGAGCTCGATGTCCTGCTTGGCATATATCACGATCTTCTTCTCGCCATTGATGGTGATGATCTTCGCCGTACAGTTCGGATCGCACGAGTGATTGATCAACCGTCTACAACAGTAATATAAGGCCTCCTGGGCCACATGATGCAAAGCACGGAAAAACACGCACCCCAGATTCCCCTTCTTCGTCGCATCCACGACCAGGTCCTCATCGATCCGGAACAGATAGCTGCTCCCAATCCCCTGCCGCTCGTACGCCTTCTCACGCTTGTCCGCGACCTGCGCACGAATGACCTCCCCAACGTACTCGATCACCATCTCCCCACGCGAGATGCGCTCCATCGCGTACAGCCCCCAGTCGTGGATCGGCGAGCGCGCGAAGCGCAGATGCTTCTTGCGTGTCTGCAGCTGGTTGAACTTGATAGACAGCTCCGCGGCCGCGGTCTCACCCTTCGACAGCGCCATCGCGCGCTGCACCTGATTGATCTCCTCGAGGCCCTGCGCCTGGCGCCGCGCATTTGCGCGATTTGACCGCGAGGACGTCATCGCCGGTTTCGGCTGCTGTACATGGACCTCCACGGCGCCGGTAACTGCAGACCGCGTTGCGTACTGCGCGACGTAGGCCGACTTCTCTGTATGTGAGATCTTGTAGTAGCCTTCCGTACGAGCGGATCCGGTGATATGGACGCGGAAGGGAGGCGGTGAGTCGGGATCGGGCAGGGGTGAGGATGGAGGTGTGAAGGAGGGAGCCTCGAAGCCCTTGCGCCGCGCGAGTGCAAGCCGAGTGAAGAACATGTCCTCGTCATCTGTGCATATGCTTTCTTCAAATGGATCTAGTCGAACAACATGCGGAGGGTGTTTTCCTTTAGGAACGGGAGGCGGCGGCGGCGATACAGATGATGGAAGCTCGGGCGTGACGTGAAGCTGCGCGACGGCGGGAATGGCGAATCCGAGCTCCTCTGCGTAGAGCACTTGATCGACAGACTCCTCCACGACGGTTTTGACCGTACGAGGGCCCTTTCTTGACAATTTCTTCGCCTGGCCCTTCTTCGTAGAGACGAGCTGAGAATCTTGTGCCAACTCCTCTTCCATCTCCACCCTCAACCTCTTCCTCGCTGGCTCCTCCTCCCAGTCTTCCGAAACCCTCTTCCTGTCCTCAAGCATAGCCGGCACTATTGTCTCTTCGTCCTCTGACTCAATGTCCTCCTCATGTACCGTCTTTACCTCGCTCATCTTCCGTTTCTTTTTAGGCCTCTCTGTTTCTTCAACTTCCTCCACTACAGAAACCTCTGCCTCCTCTACCTCTGGTGTCGCCGGCTTCACCTCTTCCCTCACGCGCTTGTTCTGTTTCTTGAAAGACAGTCCCTTGAGACTTCTTGCCTCGAACGAAGGTGCCTGTCCATCGACTGCTTTTGGCTTCGCCTTTTTCGCCCTGTGATCCGTCACAAGACGCCGCAAGCGAATGCTGACCAGCCGCTCAAGAACATCCTTCTCGAGCAACTGCCGCAGCTCCTTGGTGATGATCTGGCTGGCCTGTCCAACCAGTTCGTCGTCATCCCACGTTGTCTTAGCAGGTGCTGACACAGAGGATGGGGGAGGGTGGACAGAGACTGTGACAGAATGATGTGCAAGGGTTCGCGCGCCCGAGTTGAGGACCATCGCAGCTCTCCGCGCTGAATCGGCTGTCTGGAAGGAGACATACCAACCCAAATGGTCTTGCAGGATCTGTCACACCAATGGCATCGGCGAAGTTGATTTATACTGAGATAGTAGCGCTTTTGTCAAAGTTAGCATGTCACGCACCTTGTCGACCTTGAAGCCTTCGAAGAATTGCCTCATATCCTCTTCTCGCACTGCACCCCCCAGCTGCCCACCATGCCCATCGATCCTAACATGGTCAAAGCCATTCTTCGCCAACTCCTCCGTCACGAGCTCCCTCCGCCTCTGCTGCATGGACCTGCTCGACTGACCTGGCCTCCTGGATATGGGAGACGGTGATCGAGACATTTGCATAGGAGAACTATCATCATCGCGATCACTATACCGCGAGAAGTGAGACGAGCGGCCGCGGGGCGGTACTGGCGTCGACGAAGACGAATGCGTAGCTGATTCTACAGGGACGTTGTCACGAGAGTGATGTCCTGAGGACGTCGCGGTCTGCGAAGTCATGATACGTGCCCTTACCAGTGATGCGGGCGGGCGCCGTACACGCGGCGCCATAGGCTGCAACGGACCGATGCCGGGAAAGGACAAAGGGGCAGTTGACGGGGTGGCCGGTTTTGGTGGGAGGTTCGGACTAGGAGCAGGAAGACTAGAAATAGTTGGCGACTGGCTGGAACTAGCAGAAGGACGAAGGTGTGACCCAAATGTTTGAGACGGACGCCATGAGTTCGTCGGTGCAGCGGTTGTTGGTGTCGATCCCTCGGGATACATCGGCGTTGTACGTGCCGGTGCATTCCTCAGCATCTCCTGCTTCTCCTTCTGCTTTCTTGCTTCGCGACGTCGCTCGTCCAGTTCATGTAATACCGCTTTCAATTTCTTACCCTCCCCATCGAAGACTACCTTCATCTCGCTATCGGCATTGTTCAAAGCCAGGATAGTACCCGTCCCAATTCTTTTACCGTGTTCACGCTCGACGCAGCGCTTTGCTTCCTCGTGCGAGCTGTATCGGATGAAGACGATACCCAAAGCGCCTCCAGTAGTTTTGTCAATTTGAGGTTCAAACGAAAGGATCGAGCCATGTGCTGAGAAGTGACGTCGAATTTGTTGATTAGGAATGAGAGGAGATATATGTGCTACTAGCACTGCAGTAGGCGGGGGAGGACCTGTTGAATTCGCGTCGTACTAGATATTTCCAACTATCAAGACAAACCTTCCATAAGGGAACTTGAGCGCACCGACCTCGTACTTCACTTCATATAGGTCCGTCCTGTAAGGTCTAAGATTCATAGGCCTCTTAAATCCAGGAACTCTCCGCGGATCTTGGGGCACGATCTCTGGCTCTCCCTCTAATGTCTCGCCCTCGTAACGGACCAGAGTTTCCTTGCCCCTACCCTTCCCTTTTATCCGAGGATATTCGCTACTCGACCCCACACCCATTTCGCGCACCTTGTCGATCAGTGCCATGATCCGACCATCTTTGTCCTTCTGGATGAGTGGGTCGAATACAACCTTGAAGTCTTTTCCCGGAGGATATTCTGACCGGGATGGAGGCCAAGGGGGTGGTGGCGACGGTGTGGGCAGTTCCGGTGGAGGAGATTGAGGCGGCGGCGGGGATTGCCCCACTTCGGGAGCTGGTAGGGGTGGCTGCAGCTCAGAAGGTCGAGGAGGTTTTGGAAGAGAGAACTTGACGTGCAAGATGGGGGGTAATGGTGGCGCCTCGACAGAAGGTGGCGGAGGTGGCGGCGGTGGAACCGTCGGTTGAGGCGGGGGCGAAGGCGCAGCAGAAAAGGATAGCAAAGTTAGAGGGGGCAGTGGCTTGGGGGATGAGGGTAATAGTGGTCGTTCAGTCGATGGAGGGGGTTCAGACGGCGGCGGAGGTGGCGGCGGAGCGATCGAGGGTGGTGGTGGTGGAAATGAAGACGGCGGAGGTGGTGGGGATGAAGACGGCGGAGGTGGTGGTTGGGACGAAGGCGGCGGCGGCGGCGGCGGCGGTGGAGATGAAGGTGGCGGCGGCGGCGGTGGAGATGAAGGTGGAGGAGGTGGGGGCGGTGTAGCAGATGGGGGTGGTGGAGGCGGAGGCGAAGATGGGGGTGGCGGGGGTGGTGGTTCTGAGGTCGGTGGTGGCGGAGGCGGTGGTTCAGTAGGTGGTGGTGGCGGCGCAATTAAAGGCGGGGGTGGAGGCGGGGGTTCTGTAGCAGGCTGTGGTGGTGGTTCCGTAGCAGGTGGTGGCGGGGGCGGGGGTTCGATAGATGGTTGGAAGGGGAGTAGCTTAGAGGAAGACGATCTCGGCACAATCGGAACAGGCTGTAATGATGCGAAACTAGATGACCATCCTCCTGAAGCTCGCCCATTAGTATTCGTAATTGCTGGTGCCGCCAACGTGACCGTCTCAACTGTGTTCGTCGGGAAGCTTATATCGTTTGACAACCGAGACTTGATAGAGGAATGAAAGAAGAATGACGCGTAAATATATAGATAAAAAGGAATTGCATCAAGTACATACACTGCTTGCAATTGCCTGGCGACTCCACTTTATTTCAACCTGCTTGCCCTTCTGAGGTGGTCTGCCCTGCAAAGCGCTTGGGCCAGTAGGTGGAGGAGGGCCATTGGGCTTCGTAGGACCAGCAAGGGGGCTCGTGTGGCCATTGACCAAGGCCTTTGAGCCAGGTCTACTTGAGGATTGAGAAATTCCATTTGTTAAGCTACGTGGCCCAGTCGGCGGCACAGCTCCTAGACGTTTGTTGAGGGCATTAGACGTAGAAGGGGTCGATGCGGTCGATGGCTGAGTCGAGGAGGAAGGAACGGTGGCAGAGCCTCCGGAAGTGGCAGCCAACGAGTTCAGAAGAGCTCTTGGTCCTCGTGGAGGCGCCTTGCCGGACATCGAAGAGAACAAAACAATGTCGACGGTGCCCGCTCAATCTGAGATCGATGTTCAGTGTATAATGGATGTCGGCCGACAGCGAGACGAAGCTAATGAGTGTTGTAGTAGCGCGTGCGAGGAAGAAGACCGCCACAGCCGCAAACGCCCCTCAGCGACTGCAAACTCAACTCGGCTGGAGCCTCAACAGCCAGACGCCGACAACAAACAACTTGATCTCGCTTTCACACATTTGCTTACCGTTGCCAACATAGGCTCCCAAATTATCCCTAGTGCTGCCCGAGAGTCGTGCAACCACTCGGCAGTACCTGTGCTCGGTGACAACTACACCGACTCCAAGGGGCGCGGAAACCTAGCGCTTGGTGATATGCCAGTTAAGTGTATCCTGTGCTCTGTTCTGGACTTTTGGTGCCGGGGTCGCCGTGTCGTGCGAAGTACAAGGTCAGTTAGGACGTCCTGTCTTCTCTCACGTTGTGGCTTCATGGACGACCTATGCATGTTCTACGAAAACACCCAGACCCTCACTTTTGCAAACTCCAAACTACACAGCTGAATCGTGCTATCCAGGTACGATCATGACTTGGATCCTGAGCCCGGTACTGCAGTACTATACATCTTGACATGTCTGTCGTCATTCCCTGAAGTAGCCCACCCTTATACTGTAACTTGAATATGCACCACCCCATCAGACCACTCTATCCATCATTTCTAGCGTTTTCTCTCTCTTCCCGTTCTCCCATTCGTCCCAGCATAGAGAGAAGCATGCATTATGCCTCCCTGGCATTTCTGAGTGCGGGTCTCCATCTCTGGAGTTGGGCCCTTCAGATCCCTCCGGCAGGGTCATTGCCCATCGCATAATCCCTTCAAAAGTGAAACCCAACCTCTCCGCAGCCCTCCGGGATGCTGTGTTCGACACATTCGTCGTCCATTGCACGCGGCGAAGGCCTAACCCTGGCATTGGCGCCTCAGGCTGTTCGAGAGCATACCGCATTAAGATCCCTGCTGCGTTCGTCGTGACATGCGTCTTGTGGTATTTGGGGAACATAATGATGTAGCCAATCTCGGTTGATAGGTTCTCCTTGGACGTGAAGATGAGTGCTATGACCCCGGCCATGCTGTACCCGCTGAACTCGGGATGGTCTTCGTCCATCATCTGCTTGTCCATCACTGCGAACAGCACGCAACTAGGATTCCGTCGGATGTCGACCTCAACGAAGGTCAGGACGTCTTCGAGTGTTGCCCATTTGGTACAGAGCCAGTGTTGCAATTCTGGGTGCTTGACCACCTGCTCGTGGAAATAGCGTGCATGGATGCAAGGGATGAATGGTGTCAAGAGGACACGGTCGCTCTCGAGCGATGGCAGATGAAGGGGGAGCACGAAGTTGAGATCGTACGAATCTGGCCCATAGTATTCTCCAAGGCTCTCAACGGTGGAAGAGTGATAATTGTTTGTCCAAGACATGATTATGTGTATGAGATTATGAGCGACAGATTTCGAAAATAACAACTTTGAGTTACGTTACTTTGCTTAGCACTATGCTTACTGTCCGGATCATCTCCTGGGCTGAGCCACGGCGCTGAGCGTGCCAGACGTCTATGACACGGTAGTACTGCGCCTGACTTGCTGCGTTTGGTTCTTAACGTTCTTTACTCCCACATCCTATCCCAGACCCCGCCATGCCACCTATCCCTATATCGTATCCCAGGCCCACTAACCCCGGCATATGGCCCATGGTCGTCCCGAGGCCGCTGCTGCCCATTGAGCCCCCGGCGGCCTTAGGCATTCTCCCGCCACTGCCCTCCCCCCTGCGCGATCCAGCATTCACGCCGTCCTACATGCTCACGACACACCTTATCCCCAGCGCGTACCCACGCTCGACACCCGATGTCTCGCTGCCCCACATCCCCGCCGGCCTCACCAAAGACACACGCAAGGCACACATGCGGCATGCGGCAGACGAGATCGTCGCGATCAAGACTCGCCAGGAGCGCGGCGAGGACGTTGGCCCCGGCAGCACGTGCGTGTTATGGAACTGCCTCAACCGCTACGTGTGCACGAATCCAGGCCCACGAGGCGTCACGCTGCTGCTCGCCCACTCGAACGGTGCGCACAAGGAGGTGGGTTGTGTGCGCTGCCGCGTGTGGTCGTGTGCGGGCTGACCGTCACGCAGGCATTCGAGCCAATTATCCGACACCTCCTGGCGAAGATGGAGCGCGCTGGCGCGCCGTGCCACGTCGATGAGGTCTGGACGTGGGACGCCGTGCAGCACGGGGACGCCGCGATCATCAACGGACCGCATCTGAGCGCATTGTGTGAGCACGTCTGCTAAGCATTGCTTGTGTAGTCGTTTCGTTAGCTCATGCGAGATGTCTCTGGCGGCACTGCCAGTCGACTGGGCAGACAATTCGCGTGACATCCTCAACTTTCTCTTCCACTACCTCCCTATTCGCGCCGCCTCTGCACCATTGCCGACGCACCTACCGCGCGTGCCACAGGTCGTGAGCGACGAGCGGCGCAGAAGCGGGCTGCGGCATCGCACGCTGCTGTGTGTCGGTCACTCTTTCGGAGGATGCAGCCTGTGCGTGTTGGTTTGGTCATGTCACAGGCACGAGTGTTGAGCATACCACGTTTGCAATAGCACCCTGGCCGCGCACAACTACCCTGACATGTTTTTGGGAGGGCTTGTGCTTTTGGATCCCGTCATCTTAGCACCGTCGATACCGCGCGGAAAGCCAGTGGAGGAGTGGGTGTACGCGGCACTTGCACGCAGGGATACATGGCCTTCTCGGTAAGTCCGTTGTGGCACATGCAGACCACTGATTTTACTAATAAATTTCAGCTCGGAGGCCCATCGGACTCTCGCTGCCAATCCCTTCTTCGCACGGTGGGATCCGGACGTGCTCAGGGCTTACATTGACCACAACATGAAGCCGTGTGCAGATGGCGTGACGCTCAAGACGACTAGTATACAGGTACGCCTGTTGAGCCCGGGGCGATTGCAGCCTTCTCACGAATGTAATTCAGGAAGCTGTGGTGTTTGCGGAGAACTTGTGCTGCAACGAGGCATGGTCGATCTTGCCCACTATAGACGAGCATATAACGCTTAAGTGGATAATGCCCGGAGATGGGTATGTACTCCTCTCCCAGGGGCTCTAGTTGCTGACATTGCCGTTCGCAGGAGTGGCATTTCGGCTTGCTGGCAAACTCAAGAACGGGTATGGAGGCGCC
Organism: Albatrellus ellisii; assembly: GCA_003314395.1. Classification (NCBI taxonomy): domain Eukaryota; kingdom Fungi; phylum Basidiomycota; class Agaricomycetes; order Russulales; family Albatrellaceae; genus Albatrellus; species Albatrellus ellisii. The sequence continues at coordinate 104,965 of QLPN01000447.1, forward strand.
CCGCAAATGCATCGAACGTGCGGCTGCCCAAAGGTGGACACAACGTAAATATTACCAACCATTTTATCTCTCGTTAACGATCATACTGACTGCCCGCGATTTGAAATCTAGCTGGTTCAAGAATGCCCTGAAGAAGTTGGTGAGTCGTGTGAAAGATCATAATTTCATTTTACATCTCCCTGACGAGGACACGCTTTTGGTATCGCAGCCGAGGAGCTGCACGCACTTCTGCTAGAAAAAGTAGTGAAGAAAAAGGCTCTCCTATAGGTCGGAGAGGGTCAAACCGGCTATGTGTGTTACGCAACGACCATAGTATTTTGCGGAATATACCTTGGGATCAAGTTGCAGTGGACAGATAGATCGTGTAATTGCTGCCGCTGGGGGAATGAATCCCTTGTTCGAAGTATAAGGCCGGCAAAATTACCACCCTAGGACGACAATCAACCCGTTGCAGTCCAACATGCCTTTTAGACCTATATTGTTACCATGGAAAACCTCGTAGGCAAAGTGCGCCAGCATTGCTCCAGCCCACAGAGATGCTACTGGGTTTGTGCGTGAAGATGAGAGAGCCTGCCGGCCCTGTGGGGTACTCTTAATCTGTGGGGGCGAAGTGGGCTGTGACGGTGGACAGGCCGCCTCTCGCATTGCTGGGCCATCATGGAGTACGCTCATTGGAGATCCAAGAGGCGGCGCAAGTGTGTAGTGGCTATACTCGTAGTGGACGTAGACAAGGTGAGCGGCGCGCACTAAGGGACGGTTGCGCGCACCCTTGGTCTACGCTGGTCGAAAGCCGGCTGGCGAGGCGGGGGCAGCGGGCAGCGGTGACCGGCACGAAGGGGTGAAGCGGGTAGTTGGCAGGGAGCGGGGGCGTGAGGGTTGCTGCGTAGGCGGCAGACACATGCTTAAACGAGCATGCAGGGCTATGCTGTTCTAGATGAAAGCACATGGCTACTAGTACTCGTCACCACGTCACCTCAACTATCAGTATAAGGTTGGTGAAGTAAACTACATTTACCGCCACTTCCCACTCAACAACACCAATGCCAGGCCAACCATGTGTCTCCGCGCCCCTCTCCCATGCATGCCCGCAGCCCGTCGTATCTTCCCTCTCTAATCGGCGACACAAGCCCCGTAGCTGCCGAGATCCTGTAGTATATATGACGTTGCTGATCAGGTGCATTTCCAATGTCCTCGCACTCCCTCGTAGACGTACGGAGGCCTGTGTGTGTGCTTGTTCTTACTACACCGTTTCTATACCATCTTGACGACCCCGTTGCTTGTCGGCATATCCGCCCGCGTCCATTCAACATGGCAGGCGCTTGCCATTCACATCGTTACCAAGACGACACAGTTCAGCATGACACGGGCAATATTTCACCACCGTGCATGTATATGATGCTACAATGATCCATATAGAACACAAGGCCAAGAATGTACTGTACGTAGGGACCTCCTGCCAAAATCTAATCTGTCGCAGACCCATCATAAAATTTCTTGACGTAGTGCAGTCCTGTAGTTACCCATTCTAGTCACTTGTGCAGATATGGACGGTTTTACCCGCGGTGAACCCGGCCCGTGCATGTTTCACTAGCGCGCCGTCAGTTATTTGCACTGACAGTGGTTTCACGACACTCTACTCCCGCCGCTAAGTCCCACGTGAGTCCGTGCTGCCTGCGTGTGGAGGTTCTCGGTGGGTGCGCACCGACAGCTGATAGGAATGGGTGATTGAGGGGGCCGAGCACGGGCGGAGAAGCGTAAGGCATTCAAAGGCGTGAGAGCCGCCACTGAAATTAGACTAGCAATTGATTGTACATACGGATATCCCGTAAACGCCCGCCATCTAACTTTGTCGAAGTCTGCCATTGTCTCCTGATAACTATCTTACGAAAAGTATAATTGCCTGTCTGATACTCAAAAGATCCTCCTCATTGCTTGCAGTCCATTTTTTGCTTTCAGCACTAGCAAGATCCCGAGAGGGGAAACACTAGGGGCCGAAGTGGGGCGGCCACACATCGATAAAGATTTCCATAGGCTGAGTTACAGAATTAGTTGCTGACGGCAATCGCGGGGCGCGCGATGCAATAAGCTGCAAGTGAGCGAGCATGGGTGGTGATAGTCCTGCCATCAGTCTCAGATTCGTTTCATAAGAGCATGGCGTTGGTGTGCTAGTAACTAACTTGCCGTCCTCGACTCTTATACCTACATCGTGGTACAAGCCCCACGACTGAGCACCCATGCAACCCATCCCTACGTCGTATTCCAGGCCTACCAGCACCCTCACACGGCTCTTGGTCGTCCCGAGGTCACTGCTGCCCATTGAGCCCCCGGCAACCATAGGCACTCTCCCGCCGCTGCCCTCCCCCCCGCGCGACCCCGCATTTGCGCCGTCCTACACGCTCACAACGCACCTCATTCCCGCCGCGCACCCGCGCTCGACACCCGATGTCCCGCTGCCCCACATCCCCACTGGCCTTACCAAGGACGCACGCAAGGCGCACGTGCAGCGCATGACAGACGAGATCCTTGCAATTAAGGCCCGCCAGGAGCGTGGTGCGGACATGGGCCCCGGCAGCACGCACGTCCTATGGAACTGTCTCAACCGCTACGTGCGCATAGACCCGGGCCCGCGAGGCGTCACGATGCTGCTCATCCACGCGAACAGCGCGCACAAGGAGGTGCGTTGCGGTTGCTGCGTGTGGTCGTATGCGGGCTGATCGTCACGTAGGCGTTCGAGCCCCTCCTCCGCCACCTCTTGGCAAAGACAGAGCACGCCGGCGCGCCGTACCACGTCGATGAGGTCTGGACGTGGGACACCGTACAGCACGGGGACGCCGCGATCATCAACGGACCGCATCTGAGCGCATTGTGTGAGCACGTCTGCTAAGCATTGCTTGTGTAGTCGTTTCGTTGGCTCATGCGAGATGTTTCTGGCGGCACTGCCAGTCGACTGGGCAGACAATTCGCGTGACATCCTCAACTTTCTCTTCCACTACCTCCCTATTCGCGCCGCCTCTGCACCATTGCCGACGCACCTACCGCGCGTGCCACAGGTCGTGAGCGACGAGCGGCGCAGAAGCGGGCTGCGGCATCGCACGCTGCTGTGTGTCGGTCACTCTTTCGGAGGATGCAGCCTGTGCGTGTTGGTTTGGTCATGTCACAGGCACGAGTGTTGAGCATACCACGTTTGCAATAGCACCCTGGCCGCGCACAACTATCCTGACATGTTTTTGGGAGGGCTTGTGCTTTTAGATCCCGTCATATTGGTACCGTCAGTGCCGCGCGTGAAGTCAGTAGAGGAGTGGGTGTACGCGGCACTTATACGCCGGGATACATGGCCTTCCCGGTAAGCCCGTTATGATAATATGCAAGCCATTGATTTACTAATATTTTTCAGCGAGGTGGCCCATCGAGCCCTCGCTGCCAATCCCTTCTTTGGACGGTGGGATCCAGACGCGCTCAGGGCTTACACTGACTATAACATGAAGCCGTGTGCAGACGGCATCACGCTCAAGACGACTAGTATACAGGTATGTCAACTGCTGTGTGTTCAGTGCGATTGTGGTCTTCTCACGAGTGGAGTTCAGGAAGCTGTGGTGAATGCCGAGAATCGGTGCTGCAATGAGGTGTGGTCGATTCTGCACACTATAGACGAGCGGATAACGCTTAAGTGGATAATGCCCAGAGACGAGTATGTACACCCCTTCCGCAGGACCCCTAGTTGCTGACATCGCTATTCGCAGAATTAATATGGAGGCTTGCTTGCAAGCTCGAGAAAGGGTGTGGAAGCGCCCCGAAAATGCATCAAATGTGCGACTGCCCAAGGGCGGACACAACGTAAATATTACCGTCCATTTTGCTTCTCATTGGCGATCATGCTGATTGTGCGTGGTTCGTGAAATCTAGATGATTCAAGAGTGCCCGAAAGAAGTTGGTGAGTGGAGTGAGATATCATGAATACATCTTACATCCGCCTGACAATGAGCACGCTTTGTGCTTTGCAGCTGAGGAGTTGCACACGTTTTTGCGCGAAAAGGTAGGGACGAGAAACGCTCTTTTGTAGGTGGGAGTGGGTCTGAGCGGCCGTATGTGGTGCACCACGGCTGTGATTTTTCTTTTGCTGGATGTACGTTAGGATCAAGTGGGAGTGGATGAGTAGATCATGTAATTGCTGCTGCCGGGGAGAACCGGAGAAGTTCCTTGCTCGAAATATCTCTGCAACCCGTAATTGGTGAGAAAAATTGCCCAGTACGTCGTTGTTTCCACCACTGCGCTCCAACTGGCATTGGCCATCGCCCTGTCGACCACCCTCAATGTCATCTACCAGTATTGTCCAAATCGAACGTCGTTGTCGTCGTTCAGGTAGGTGGTGATTGTCGGCACGCGTGCGGCCGGGCCTCAATTTCGTGGCAAACTCCAACAACGCCAACGTGTAACTCAAATCTAGAGCTAAATTTCTGACTCACCCACCTGCGCTTTCTTTGCTCAAGCCTAGCCCTCCATGGACGGTGGCTGACACACGTCCAGAATTAATGAAACGAGCACGCAGGGTCCTCATTTCGTGGATTCTGTACGTGTCTGGGCTGCTGTTCGTCATCTGGCCCTGCCCACACCCCGTCCGGCAAGCGCCCACCTTCCTACCCAGTATTGGTGGCAGCCAACACGCACCCCAGACTCGTGAAACAAGCACCACTCTTCTCGTTTTGGTACTTAACCGTTGCTTGTCGATTGGCCCGGCCCCTCTGTGACCACCACACCACCCAGTCCACTCTCCCGGCCCCGCGTTCGCATTCTACGATCAGCTCCCGCCAGCTCCGTCCCTCATTCCTACCGCGACGGCACAAGCAGTAGCTGCCAGCATTCACACAGGCGATGCGAGTGCATGTTGCTGCTGCTTGCTCTCACCCTCTACGACCAGCGCCTGCGCACCTCGACTCTTGCTGTAGCTGGGCCGCAACAGTGACGAAGGCCAGCACGATAGTAGCAGAGGGCGGGATGTGGCAGCGCACCACAATGACAACACGTCACAGAAGTGGTGGCAGCAGTGGACCGCAGCAGGCAGTGGTGGCAGATGGCGAGGGCCAGCAACGACCACGTATGTAGGCAGACAGCTACCACAGTGGTTTAGGGCAGCTGCGGCCCGGCGGTGGATGACAAGAGCCAACGATGACTACATAGATTGGCAAACGACCGCAGCGGGGCAGGAGGACGGCTGCGGTGGTGGCGAAGGATGGCGGCACACCTGCCAGCATACACCAGGAGCACAAAACAACACTACAAGTGTACATACTGTGCCCTTTGTATACCTGCTGCTGCCAACACATCACCTGTGCCCTTGTGTGCCTCACGTCACAGGCAGCCCGCAGCACCTCCTGCATGTCTTGTGCACGCAGCCTTGTTCGCTATGGCTCGCCGTCGTTTCGCCCATGCCCTCATGCCTCCTTCTTGTCATCCCAACCCCTGCCTTTACCCTTTCATCCCCCTTGTGTATACATTGCTACTAACCCTTCCCCACCACCCCTGCAGCTCTTGTCCACCATCAATGCATTGTAAGACCTGCAAGCAGGCTACTGACGATTTTGGACACACAAATCTAGGTTACCTACTTACTTAGCAGCCGTGCGCCAGAATGACCTGGCAGCACGTAGTACGATATGTCTATAACGCACTAAAACTACGCTACGCGAACACTGCCAAGGAGACGGAGCAACGTACATACGAGACTACTGTATTTAAGGAGTCAGGGGTGCGCCCCTCCTCTCCAGCTACTTTCCAGCCATTACGAGTACGAGCTACCTTCCAGTTACCACGAGCCATCAGTCAAATCATGCAGATTCTACACTACGCCGAGCCTGCCGCTATCTCAGTTTCATTTCTCAATATCATCTTCATCCATTCTATTACGTGTTCTAGCCTAAGAGTCCGCTGCTCTGGTCATACATGTCTATCAAACCACCTTACACCTTGAACTTGCATGGAAGACATTTACATTCCGTACATCTGGAGCCCACCCTTGTTTATCTTTTATCATCTTTTCCAGCTTTTCTTTCATCTCTATCATCCTGGTGGGAGTCTAGACACCAACACATATGCCAGCAGCACCACAAGCTAAAAACACGGCATGCGACGATAAAGGTAAGTTTACCACCAGAAATAAAGCTAACAAGACCGCACCATCCAGCAGAACCCCAGGAACCCTCTTGGACGATCCTACCACACCAACACGAGACTCACCAGCACCAAGCTCACACAGAAACACCAACTCAGACACCGAGACAGCATCACCTACTTACCCCCTACGCACAGCAGCACACACTACACAAACATACGCAACTCCATCACAATACACTTTCGCACCCATGTCGCACTCAACACATATGACAGGCCCCGCTGCCATGCCACCACCACAGTCAACCAAAGCACCAATCTTCTCCGGAAAATCGCGCGACTTCAAGGACTTTCTAATGGAATACGAGGACCTAGCAGATGCGTACCAACTGTCAGATAAGCAAAAAACTGAAAGCATTGTCAAGTACATACCATCGGCTCTCAGGGACCTCTGGCGCGATCGCGATGGATACAGCCCAGCATCCTGGACGACCTACAAGAAGGCCCTGTCTAAACTATACCAAGACGAAACGACAGAGAAGCACTACACAAAAAAACAATTACGCGTGCTAGTCCAAGAACAAGCCCAGTACTGCATGCGGGATTCCAGAGATGTTGGAGAATACTACCGCAAATTCCTCACCATCGCTGGACCGCTGTTGCGCAACAAGAAGTTAGCAGAAGACGACCGTGACGAAAACTTCTGGTTTGGTTTCCACCCTGCCGACCGCAATCTCTTACAAAACCAGCTCCTGGCCACCAACCCTACGCATGACACCACCACCCCATACGACTTCGAAGTGGTATACGAAGCAGCAAGAATCATTTTCTCTAGTGCACAGTTCTACCTGGCATGGCAGCAAAGTCAAGACGACGTTTGAGATGACTCCGATTCCGACGATGACATAGTGTCTAGCTACTCAAGGCCACAAAGCTCTAGACAATATAGGACAACTCAGCACAGGTACGACGACAACAATGATGAAGAAGAAGATAAGGACCACTCTGCGCAACACCCCACCACTCACAACAACGAACCAAGCTCCAGCCGACGAGGAGTACAGCACCAGACGAAAGCCGTTGATTTGTACTGTGTCGGGCTGAGAGGGGAAAACAACCACAACCACAGCAATTGCTGGAGGGTGCGAGCTGTAAAGTTCCCTAGACACCAAAGTAGAGAGTATTAGTAGTTAAGGGCGATAGGGGCGATAGTGCGATTCGACTAGAGCTACTAGATGAACGTGACTTGGGTAATAAACCGATGATATGACACGATAGGGCGGATACAAAATAACGCAATAGAGAACACGATAGAGAATCCAATGTAGTGAAAACAAAACGTGACGCAGTGGGGAACGCAACGCAGCGCAACGTGATGGAGAACGCAATGGAGAACACAATGGAGAACGAAATGGAGAACGCTACGCAACGCAATGATAGACGCGGCTTATGGGGAAACGCGCACTTTTCTTGATAATAAGACACGCGGAGGGAAGGTTGATATTTGCCTTTTATTTTGATT
>QLPN01000448.1:0-62102 GCA_003314395.1 Albatrellus ellisii
TCGCTGATGGTCATTTTCCGGCGTTACGTGCGCGTGATGCTCATCACCGTGAGAATCGCTTCGATAGATCAGGAGCGATTGTAATATCTATGACGATAGAGATATAAGAAAATGAAGAGAAAAATAGGGAAAATAATAGCGGCCTGACAGTGCTCTTTGATGGGGACTTTCTGTTCACGCAGGTATGAGCAGGCAATGAAGATGACTGTGATTGTTGTAATAGTAGACAGCATATTTCCAATTGGTGTAAGAACAGGCAATAGACCTGCAATGAGTATGAGGTGCCATGAGCACAGTAAGGGTGACATGGTGTAGTGAGAGACATCAGACATGAATGTGAATTGTCTGAGGAGCTAGTAGCGTAGAGTACCTATCTTATATAGTGATTGTATAGTAGAGTTGGAGCGGAGAGTGTAGATGAAATACAACAACTACTATAAAGAGGAGGGACGCACGTCGTCCCAGAGTATGAAGTGGAGTGTGGGTGCCCTCAGGGTGCAGATAGTCCGAGGGGTTGTGGTAAGTGATTGTACATATATGGTATGTAAGTAGTACATGTAGGAAGTGTAGGTGAGGTGAAGGCAAACAAAATATATGTGCATGCACACCAATCTTCAACACTTTCACCAAATCCTACCTGTCATCCCCAAGGGTGATGAGAGCAGGTTGTGTGTGAGAAAGGGAACTTGAATAGTTCTTATCTTTCTGTAGTGACACTGTATCCTACTTATAGTAGTGGAGTCAGTGCATGGACCAAGTAAACTATCAACAGAGGAAAGTGTACACATATGTGTGGGTATGTATGTGTGTGTACAGTAAGAGAGCCAAAAAGGCAAGAGTAGATTAGTCATATATGATCATCAACAAAGGGTTCCAGACAGCAGATAGTCAATCCTTCCCTCTGTCACTCCCAGCTCTGGAAAAGCACCACCATCCTCCACCTCAAGCAGAACATGCATCTTGACCACACTCCAGGCAGTGCTGCATTTGCTCAGTGGTTGCTTCAAGCAAGTTGGTGCTGGACCTTATGCAGTGGCCACAAATCCATTCATCAAACTCCCCACCACCATGCACCTCTCAGAGAACACTGTTCATCTGCTCATTGACTCAATCTACCCTGGGATTGAAGATGCAGAGGAGAAGCCTGACCAAGATTTCCTGGAGCACAACTTCATGTCAAAGTTGGCTGTCCCCTCATGCTCCTCAGGAATATGGACCCATCCCATGGACTCTGCAGTGGCACTCACCTATTATTGCTGAAGGTCAAACCCCATGTTCTCAGGTGATGTATCTTGAGTGGCAAACATGCAGGCAGGATTGTTTTCATCCCCAGGATGATCTTGGAGCCCTCAGATGAGTCACTACCCATTCCTCTATCATGCCACCAATTCCCAGTCTGCCTTGCCTTTTCCATGACCATCAACAAGCCACAAGGCCAATCACTCACTCATGTTGGGTTGGACTTGCAGTCTGGAGTTTTTGCCCATGGCCAACTCTATGTTGCATTGTCATGCTGCACATCTGGAGACAGGATCAAGGTCCTCTTTCCTGAGGGTTCCCATGGAGGATCAGCCTTGAATGTGGTGCATCCTGAGGTTTTGCAGAATATTTTACCAGCACCTTGGCGAGTTTTGTTGCTAATAGGCTATATGCCATTTTCTTATTTGATGTGGTGTAGAAGCAGCAGCAAAGCAGGGAGTGGAGTGTTCAGGCAAGGTTGGTTTCTGTACTAGATTGGTAAATTGTACTGTTGAATTGCACTGCTGTATTGTACTCACCTATTTTCTCCCTCCTAGGTGAGGGCACAGGGTTTATGGTGGAAGGGAGGTGATTGGGATTGGTGTATTGGTTTGGAAATTGGTGTTGGTTTGTGGACTGAGATTGGTCTGTAGATAGATAGAGAAATGTTTCCCTTTATTCTCTATTGCAACAGCTTATGTATACCTCTTATACCCTGGATATACTGTGACAGATGATATTCTATTACTCCTTGGTCTGTAAATGGGTAGAGCACTGTTTCCTTTTATTCTCTGTTGCAACACAATAGGTTTTTATGCTAGTTCTTATAGTGAGAAGTGAGAAGGGACCACTTACCAATCCTAGTCCCATTCTTATAGTGAGATAGTAGAAGTAGATAGAAGTAGATCGTAGATAGTGAGATGTGAGATGCCATAACCCACGTGCTTCCTACGGTACATAACGCGGCGACGCCCAACACAATTACAGCTGCGGGCAACACAGCTTGTTCACCGAATACGTCGTCCTTACATGGCCCCTTTTTACTCCCCCCAGGCAATCATCAATGAATTCAAGGAGAAGGTCGAGGCGTTGACTATCCAAGGTGCTACTCTGTCTGCACACACTGTAGTTGGCGAGCAGCTCTCTAATCTTTCAGACAGGCGGTCGCTTGTATCTTGGAACTGCTACAGGCAACCTACATATATACAGTCTTGATGGCACAACTGTCGGTATGTTACTATGTCTGAGATGTTGCCTGCGACTCTGGTCTTACGGCTTACTAGGCGAGGATGATCAGCAAGCTACCCTCGTTGAAACGAAGAAAGGCCTCGTGCGGAAGGCCATTGACCAGCTTGGATACGTCAAGGACACGAACTCGCTGGTCGTCTTATCAGGTGCGGGTTCCCCATGTACACCTACATTTGCATTTGTTCCAAATTGCCTGCTTCGCAGATCGGCAGGTAACGCTGTTCCCACTCCCTGGTTTGTCACCACCTACGCCACTCGCAAGGGCAAAAGACGCGTTCTGTTTCGCCGTCCACACTGTTGTCAGGCATGTTCTCTCTGATGGCACGGCGTTCCAGCCGTCGGATTCTGATTTTGGCAGATCATCGACCGTGCCAAGTGTAATCACGCACCTGGTTGTAGGGTGCAGGCGGAAAGTTGTTATCTATTCGTGGAGGGATGGAGAGCCACAGGAAGCCAAGGTAATCGGTCTCTTCCACTGCTATCCTTCGCACCTGTGCATGACAATTTCCAGGAAGTCGCTTTACCACATTCAGCGCGGACTATCGCTTTTCTCAACCATAACCTCGTCTGCCTGGCTTATTCCCCAGATTTCGTGTTATTCTCCCTGGAGACATCATCTATCATTGAAGTCACGACGCCAGTAACAGTTAGTTCTTCCGTTACAGGATACAGTAATATGGGAATGGGTGCGTTCTCTGGACTTGGCGGTTATATGACGCTTGGTCTAGGTAACAAGGCCAAGCCCTGTGTTGTCAATATCAGCGAGTCCGAAATGCTCCTTGTCAAAGATAGTAAGTTGTAAGAGTTGTGATGAAAGGGGTTTCTCAACCATGTTCCAGACGATGGCCTGTTCATCGGCACGGATGGGAAGCAATCCCGTACACGTCACATTGATTGGCCTGCTCCACCGGAAGATATTGGTCAGTGTGCTACCAGTGATCTGGACAGAGTTCCTTACATATCTTCCGAAAGCCTTCATAAAGCCCTACGTGTTTAGTATCCTGCCTGCAGGTTCGGTACCAGTTTCGCATGTGGACGGATCATCATTGGCGTCAGCTTCCCAGCCAACTTTCGTCTCCACCCCCGTTCTCCAGGTCCGTTCATCCATATCTCTCGTGCCTTCGCAAACCATTCCTTTCCCATTGAATGTGGATGCAAACACCCCCACAACAAATGTATCGCCTCGTTTGTTGACTGCATCACCTGGCGCGAAATCTCCTCTGTTTCTATTAACCACACCATCTGACCGTATGGCTGCAAACAACGAGGGCAGCTCGATATGGACCTTCCGGATGAAACCTTGGGGCGAGCAGGTTGATGAACTAGTCGATGCTGGAGCATATTCCGATGCTCTTGCATTGTTGGACTCAATAGATCCTACTGTCCTGCCAGACAAGGCACATCGTCTACTTATAGACATTTTTTCCCGTCACTAATTGTATGCTACAGGATCGACGCTGCAACATGATAAAAACGCTAAACGCGGTTTCTCAATTCCGGTCGGGTCAATTTGATGTTGCAATCGATGCCTTCATCGAGCTCAACACGAATCCTGCGAAGGTGATAGCACTATACCCAGAAAGCGTTGCTGGACGTCTGTCTGTTCCTCGAGACCAATGGATACCTTTGTTTGGAGGACCGGCCCCCAAAACGTTAACCAACGAGACATCAAGGTCTGATCTCGGGGAAGGCAACAAGGAGGGCGATTCAGAGGATACTGCCTCGGAAAGAGCGCCTTCTAGAGGACGATCGCCGCCACCCAAAGCTAAGCCCAAGACACCGTTTGATGCCATTCGACCATCTGCTCCAAAAGATCTGGAGACGGCTTCAATAGCTAGCGCCAGACGAAAGCGCCCAATCGGTATGCTCCTCGTTATTCGTAACACCGGCCCACAACTTATACAGATTAGATGATTTCAGTCGCTCCATCGAGACCTTGATACGATATTTACCCGACCGACGGCAGAAGGTTTCTGGGGCTTTGGAGGCTTTCCATATCACTCCTGCTCAGTCGCATCAACATTCTTTCCTCTCTGAGGCCTCTGTTGAAGAATTGTTTGAAATACCAAGCTCCCCTATGTCCATGTTGACGCCAGACCAGCTGGTGCGATGTGCACAGACCGCGGACACAGCCCTGTTCAAATCCTACCTCATCATCCGTCCTGGGCTTCTTGGTCCATTATGTCGTGTGGACAATTGGTGTGAGGTTTCGGAGGTGGAAGAGGCCTTAGCTGCGCGTGAGGTAAGCTGCTTCTCCGTATTGCATAGAGGACCAACGCGCTCACGAGTGGCTTTAGAAATTCACCGAGCTTATATTCCTTTACAATGGGAGGAAGATGCATGCTAAGGCGCTAGATCTCTTGCGCAGGCAAGTGCAACCATACATGTTGGAACTAGAACAGTGTCACCATCTTCGTCCACGCAGATTGAGTGAGAAAGAGACTGACATGAGAGACAAGCTCGGTCCATCCGTGTCTTACCTCCAGAGACTTGGCCCGGAGTTCATTGACCAGACATTCAAGTACTCACGCTGGATATTCCAACAAGATGCCGACATCGCGTTTGAGGTGTGTTTGACTTGTCGTGCTTCGTTAGTTGCTCATACATGTATTGTTCATGAAAGATTTTCACCACCGAAGACGTGGAGCTACCTCGACAACAAGTGGCGACCTTCCTTGAAGGCCTGGACCCGAAGTACTCTGCCCGCTACCTTGAGTATCTCGTCCAGGGACGCGGGGAGGAATCATATCAGTTCCATGACCGTTTGGCAGAGCTCTACCTCAAGATGACGGTAGAAGCCAAGAAGGCTGGAGACGAAGGTACGTTGCCCTCCCTTGCGCAGATCAACACGAAGCTCAGAACACGCGGAACACGTATCGCCTTGTCAGAGCTGCGAAAGGAGGTTTACTCCAAGCTGCTCCGCTTCATCGACACAACCCACCGTTATCGGGTAGATCGTATTTTTGGTGGGTTACCAACAGATGGTCGGTCAAATGCACTCGTTGTCAAATGTATGCGTCTAACAACAATTTGTGGGAAAGGATTCTTTGAAGCGAAAGCTATACTTCTTGGGAGGCTTGGTCGACACGATGGCGCCCTGGAGCTATATGTGTACCGTTTGCGCGACTACGCAAAGGCCGAAGAGTACAGCCAGAAACCATCTCTCTGCAAGAGCACTCGCTCAATTTCGCTTTTTATAGATATTGCAAGCGCATATACCAGCCGGGAACCGAGACCGGGAATATATTCCTCACACTGCTCCGCATCTATCTGCGACCACTAGTCAAGACCACTGAGGACCTGCTCCGCCCAGCCCTCGACCTCATTAGCCGTCACAGCCCTCGCTTAGACGCAGAGGCCGCCCTTCAGCTGCTCCCTCCACTCGTCACTGCCCAAGACCTTCGTACATTCCTTCTCGAGGCCCTTCGTGCGCCGGTATTCGACACGAAAGTGATCCGCGACATCAACAAGGGACGCTCGGAGCAGGTCTCCCGGAAGCTCATGCGTTTGCAGACTAACCGGGTCAAGGTCTCAGATAGCCGGATGTAATGCTCCATCCAATACTTTTCTCTACGTCATTCGATGTAGCTGACTGCCGCATCCTGGTTGCATAGATGTCCGCAATGCCACAAGCGCATCGGCCACAGCGTCATTGCTGTCCACAACCCAGGGTATGTGATATGGTGTTAACCCGTCTGACAGTGCTGTTCTGATTTCTCGGCAGCGGTGAGGTCACGCACTATCAATGCCGCGAGGCGTTTTCGCGCAAGTTGAAAGAGATGAAGCACTCGTAGTCTTGCTTCGTCACTCACTACGGCCTAGCACATATTATACTAGCACACAAATTATACTGCATGCATTAACAGGCATCCAGTCACATAGCTCATCAAACAGCTGTGTCTAGCTCGCATGGTCACTCCTCCTCGGAGTCATCAGAGAACAGAGAAGGGCCCTGCAATACATCCTGGATGGGAGGGAGGTCGGCAAGGTCGGGCTCAACGATCATGTTATACCGTACCAGATTATCAGAATCTCGTGTCGGCGTATGTAGCTCGATAGGGTTGTGTTGTGCAAGCGTTAATATATCGGGCGTAGTCATAGTCGTCGGCGTACAGGCGTACTCTACCATCTCGCTGTGGTCTTCTGGCAATGGGTCCACTGGCATCATCGTCCGCTCCGCCGGTGTCGTCTGAAGTCCGGTTTCATCGCATCGGAGAGTATAGTCAACGACAGACCATGTCCTGTCGTCCACAGCTGAGCACGGTGCCGCCGATAGTTCTGAGCGCTCGTCGTCATCGACTTGTGTCGTCTCGCCAGCCACCAGGGCATTGCTTTGCGCAGGATCGTTGGTGAAGTGGGTCAGCGTCTGAGACTGGGTAATATACGAATGTCGCGAGGACAAGTGAGTTGCGGGAGGCATCGACGATGCGTCATGTAGGGACAAGATGTCCATCGTATCATCTTCATCAGTCTGAGAAAACACGGTGCAGAAGAGAGGTTCGTTAATTGCTTGCGTTTCTTGCAATGGCGTAGCCGATAAATAGCCATCCATATCATGTACCCAAGAGGCTTTAGAGTCATCGGGAGAGTCAATAATGGAATGAGGCAAGTCCACGTCGCTCCCTGTAGGAGACTCGAGTCCAAGGAGTTCGCCAATAGCTCTCCAAGGGTCCGGATACAGAAGAAAATGACCAAAAGTAAGCACCTCAACAGGAGTTGGGGAGAGCTCAAGCGTTGCATAACATGCATGATCGGTGCTACACGACAAAGGAGTGTCGTAACAACTTGAAAGAGGTAGCTCAGATGGCGTAGTGTGGTGGTCGATGGATACGATCGATGAATGGTCCGAAGAAAGACGTGGTGTTCTTGGCATTATTGGGCTAGAAGACAGAATGTCTGGGGGATCGGTGAAATCTTTGCTCTGGACAGCATATTCAGAGAGAGGCGAGCCCGGAGAGGAACAGCGCGTGGCGAAGCCATCCCTAGCACCAATCTTCATGTCCAGAACTGGACAACTTCTCTTCGGGGTGACCATAGAAGACATGTACGCTCCACTGTTCATTGACCATTTCGACTGCGGCGTCGATGGGAACACCATCTCCATTCTAGTGCTGCGGAAGTTAGCATTTAGTCGTTCCGCGGACTTTGACTGAGGCTGTGAGAATCTCATGCTCTCGTTCTCGTCCATGTAGTCTGTAATGCTTCCTGCAGATAAACGATCACCACAGATATCACCCATGATGTCCCGACGGGACCCGTAGGATCCAGAAGAAGCCGGTGTCATCTCTGCAAAGTCGGAATGAAGTTGAAACCCAGAGCGACGAATGCATCAAGATACCTCTGCTCGATGATGAACTCAATCGCTCATGGATACTAAGAGTTGCCTGAATGTGAAAATTAGTGCAGTCTCCGTGATATGTTTTAAGTGCATGTCGGGAGCGAATTGTCCTTGATATACTCACCCTGTGAGTTTGTCTCGAATGACGGACGTCTTCGTACTCTATATTATCCGGAGAACAGTCTCTGGAGTGCTCGTCACTTCGCTGCTTGACACTAGCTAGTCCAAGAAAGTTGGGCCTCTGAACAAAGCGGCTGATCTCAGCTTGCAGGGAGGTAGCTAGATACAAATCGATCAGAACTAGCTTTTCGAGATGAAGCCTCGATAGCGTAAACGCACGATCCATCGCCTCAACATGACTGAGAACATTCGACGCTCGGCGATTGTCGGGCCTGATGGGAGTAGATGTGAGAAAACAGTCCCGTTGACCCGGAGCTACTGATTCGGGGTTGCTTCGAGAGGTAATGGTAATGTCAAGCGTGTTTGTGGGATGAGTACTCCTTGCATGCGCAAGATTTAGGTCTGGAATTTTTGTCATTTCCGCCGACCCATGCGGCTTTTTTGGACGCAGATCCACATGGAAGAGCTTCTGCAACCTGCTGAAATGCCCCTTCACAGCGCGACCACTCGAATCTTTTGAACGAGCCTTCACAGTATTTCTACCATATGAGACTCAGGTGTCAGCATCGCGAGATGGGTTGTAGATAATCTACCTTTTCCCTCCCATGTAATTTGCTCCAGCCATGCGGAGTGAGTTGACAAGGGTCGAAGTTACGGACGATGTGAATGGACTCGCCAAAAGGAGCGATTGACTGTCACAAACGCGTCGTGACGATCACACGTGGACTGTGACCACGGTCTGACGTTTAATTCGTTTATTTTTGTCTCGCTGGTAGAGTTCCTGCAACACAGGTGCTACAGCTGGGAGCAGCAGCTGACCCAGATATGCCATGTATATCCCCAGACACGAGTAGTTGACATTGGGATCACCGAGACTGTCTCGCCACTACTAGTACATTCTTACCTGTCCGCTCTCAGCTGTGTAAAACCTCCCAACCCAAAACTGGGGCTTCCATGCCACTGGATCTTCCGCTTGCCGTAAAAAGTCTTCCGTCCAGCTTGTGCAAAGTCGACCCCCGATTGACCTATGATAGAGCGCAGCTTGCTTGCTTCTTATCCTAGAGATCTTTTTCTAAGATCCTTCATGAGGCACGGTATTCCATCAACACAGTGCCTTCACACTTGATCTAGTGTGGCTTCACGTAAGGACATCAACTTTCACGGTATCAGCATCATCGCAGTAGAAAAATCAGGGGCATTCACGATCAGATTCATCTGAGCAGATTGGCTGCCACATACTGTTAGCTATTATAGTCTCGCAGCGCTTTATCTACTCCTGGTTTAGATGGACATATCTTACCCTGACTATTATTGATCGAATTGACATTCGCAAGTCTAGGCATTTTACGATGAAGTGTGGAGCTTGGAAGACCGGTCACGATGTAGGTGGGTATCTTGCGACCTTACCGCTACTGAGTGCTGGTCTCCGCGGAAGCTATCGTGTGAATACCTTCGGTTTCGTAAGCAATCTAAGTGATGTATATTCCAGAATCACTTTCACACCTTGCTGGCGTCGACGTATATGTCAGGGATATGAACGTACAAGAGATGAATATCAGACAGTGGACAAAGTGAATGAACATTACTCATGATTCACCTTGCATTGGTGAAATTGACAAAAATAGGTATGAGAGATGTACCCACGCAGTCCACTACCATGCGAAGGATCTTGAA
This sequence comes from Albatrellus ellisii, assembly GCA_003314395.1. Taxonomy (NCBI): domain Eukaryota; kingdom Fungi; phylum Basidiomycota; class Agaricomycetes; order Russulales; family Albatrellaceae; genus Albatrellus; species Albatrellus ellisii. The sequence goes on from QLPN01000448.1 coordinate 9,620, forward strand.
TTCTGCCAAAAACAGAGAGATTTACACCACAATAAGATCATCCAAGACCGTATTCATCATCTACAGCGTTCAGAAAATCTAACATCTGCTAGAGCAATGTCTAATTACGCACAATATTATTGATGAAATTTGGAAAACCAACGCACGAGTTTGTGGCGCTTGTCTGCCAATTGGCGCCCATGTTCGGTCCCTCCCGAATACGCAAAAGCTTGTCATGAAAGTGTTGAATCGCCGTGTCAGGCTGCGTGGGGTCGCCGTCCGGTGCATGCAATGCACTTACCGATCATCAATGCACACTTCATGTTTGCTGGACCAGTCAAACTCACCGGTTAGTTGCAGCGCTGAAAGCCATGCAGCGCATGATGCCTACCCACGCAGCCTGATTATTGACTATGGTGTATCAGTTTGTGAACAAAGACATACCAAAAGCGCCAATGGCATCCAGCCTGTCTGCGTCTTGCACGCAATGTAGCTCGATGCATGATTCGTGCCACGCACCCCATGCGCCCTCTGCGCGTAGCTTCTTCTCCATCGTCCAGCTGACATTTTCCACAATCCGCGCGATATCGCGAGCACGGCCGTCAGCGACGAGATCCAGCGTTGGAGCACGAGAGCGCAACGTCTTGAAGAATGGGAGAAAATAGGCGTCTGGATCCGCAGATGCCTCGGGAGGCACATATTTCTTGTCGAGCACATCGTGAAGGAGCGCTGCTACCTCGATGATGAGGAGATCAGGGGTCTGCACTGGGGTGCCGACAGCTTTGGCGAGATGCAGAGCGATTTTTCTGACGCGACGAACTAGAAGTTTGTTGTCGAATACTGCGGTGTACACGCCTTACTGTAAGACAGGACTCGCCATGGTATGCGTCATGCGACGGGTCGTAGCGAGACATGGTCTCCTCCATAAGTTCCTCCGCGGCACAAATAATGGCAGCTTCGTCTGCTGAGGGGTAACTCGCATGTAGGACGGTCATCGCTGGTGGATACAGAAGTATTTTTGAGGATGTGGGATGAGGCTAACAGTAAGCGCGAGGCGAATTAGATTAGGTGATGACATGGCAACACTATTTGTAGCATAGTACTACTGTACTATATACTACAGCCACGGCGCAGGCGCGCAGCAACAACTTCAAGTTTTCGTTGGCTAGCTCGGTGACTCCAGCCCAACCGACAGTATTTCTCAAGCACCACTCACCTATAGTCCGCCATGGTACTGTGTTCCTCTCGCATTCTTTTATCTGCCCTTCTCTGTCTTTTCTGTCTCGCCATCTTCACCCGTGTGAGCGCGACTGGCGTTCATTCAGACTTGCTCACCATCCGAGTCCGTACCACTTGTCTTCTACAAACTACTCTTATGTGCTGACTTGTTCACAACGCTGCTCTTCTCGCTTATCTAACCCTTGACGATTGGATGACGATGTGCTACCGGTCTCGCAGGATTCAGAGGTTGCAGAATGTGACCCCGTCAAGCAGCTCTCTGCTCTGAAACAGCAAATCGCTGAAAATGAGTCACCAATCATGCGTCAGGTGTTTGCATGGCTTTTCCCCTTTGGACCTGGTTGGAACGCTGGTGCGTGTTGCACCTACGTATCTGTTGTCTTGCGGGCCGAAGACCGCTGACCACTTGACACGGAATGGTCCCAGTCCTCGGAACGTTTTATATCAGCTCGTGCGGATTTTTGCCCCGAAATTCAACTGCAGACGATTCTTATCTTGTTTCCCTACAGCGTCCCTAATTTCATCCTCGCGTTCATCCCGGCCCAAATCGACCGGAACACGCTCAATACCATGACGGCCTTTGCGGTAAGCCATCCGCGCACAATTTCCACAGGAATGCTGACAATGAGAGCTACTTTTGCTTCGCAGACAGGCGGGCTTCTCTCTGATGTCTTCTTGCATCTCGTTCCGCACTCCTTCGTAGGCGAGCATCAGGACGATTCCGTCCATTTTGTCATGGTCGAAGAGAAGCGCAACATCCTCGTCGGGTACGTGTCGACCCTTTCCACTTTGAAAGGATGCAACCCCTTGCGGACGGAATGTCTGGCCTGCGCTGCTGCGGTTGACAAACTGACGTATCATTCAGGTTAGGCATCTTCGTTGGCTTTGCGGCCTTCTTCATGATGGAAAAAACGCTGCGCGTCTTGGGCGGCGATGAGGGCCACTCGCACTCCCATGCGCACGAACATGATTCCACGCACATATCTAGCAACAACCGAGAAGTCGCGCACACATCTGGCGTTGCGGCATATGTCAACGGAGACGGTTCACACTTGCGGACGGCGAAATCCAGTGAATACCAAGCCAAGCCTAGCAACAATGAGGACGACGAGGATGACAAGAAGCACGCAAAAGCCCCCTCAAAGCTCTCGGCATACCTCAACCTCTTTGGAGATTTTGTCCATAACATGTAAGTCAAGCGTTGCCATCGATTCGTTGATGTCGTTTCTTGAATTCTAATTATACTGCAGCACTGATGGCCTCGCGTAAGTAACGAGTTTCTTCCGGCGCGCTCGCCAGCCCTTCGTCCTTCGGGATCTGTATCTAACTGCTGCGGCGCAACCTGTTTCCTTCCATCAGAATGGCCGCGTCATTCTATTCCAGTCCGCTGATTGGCGCGACGACCACGTTGGCGTGTTTCGCGCATGAAATACCGCATGAGATTGCGGACTACAGCATTCTCATCCGAAGCGGATTCTCGAAGAAGCAGGCGATGCAATCGCAATTTCTCACTGCTATAGGCGCATTCGTGAGTCTTTTTCTCTTATCCTTCAAACCCACCAAATTCTTGGGACTGGAAGTGTCTTGTTGTACGGCCTGGCACCGGGGATTTTTATATCATACCTCATTTGTATACATCCGTCCGAGACGGCTTGGACGCCTTGACTCGTGCCAGTTTCGTTTTTCTCGCCTATGATGGATGTGTCTTCAACGCAATTATTGTGTGTCATCAACTGCTCACGTGATGTTGGTTTTCTCACCCAGGTTGGGTGAGTAACTTCATCTTCAAAGGATCTCCGCGGTGCCAAGTAAAGATCAACTCCGTTATGCGGACTTGTCTATTAGGACATTCATGGGCATCGCGATCCACAATCTCTCGGCATCCTCACAGCCTCAGGACGAGTCAGTCAACCTCGCTGCCGCAGTACGACAAACTGCAACTGGTCTTTTGGGTACAACAGTGCAACTTGCAGATCTTGTACGTGAAACGCTTGCAAGAAGCGTCCATATCTGCCCTGGCATCTGTTATTCTGATGGTGGCCCCATCCCATATACAGGTGATCCCATTCGTCGCAGGTGGCTTTCTGTATATCGGAGCCGTGGCTGTTCTACCCACGTACGTCTGGCTTCTTTGCGCTATCGGTTTTCCCATCAGAGAAGCCGCTCGGCGGGCTAGTACAGAACTAACATTTCTGCAGATTGCTTGAGGAAAGCAAATGCGGAAAGCAGGCGTTGCGAGAGGCGCGTCAACCTATCTATCTGTCAATCTAAGACCCTAATTACAGACCCCTTCCGGTGCTGACCTGGCTGTCGCCACGCAATTCGTATGACGTTGACATTTGTGACCTGCCGCATGGCGCGCGTCTGACTCGTTCTAAACGATACAGTTTGGGGCGATGGCGTTCGGAGTCATGTGCATGTTATTGGTCGCGTGCGTGTTTTATATTTGTTACGTACCGGGCCGGACTGATTGACGTGCCGCTGTTTCACCCGATACCTGTGCGCGATTGTATAGATGGAACGAGTAGACAGTATGTCAGGCGACAGAAAGCGTGCGCGCAGGGATGAAGACATGGTGGTCATGTGACAGGTATATATTTAATTTGGGCGCCAGCGATCGACAGCCTTCCTTCGACGATGTGCGTAGACTATCATAAGATGAAGCGGTGCACACGGAATTGCGAAAAAGGCAAACTGGCATGAGAAGAGGAGAATTATGGACTACGTACTTGATTAGGTAGGGAAGAATGGAGGTCTTGGTGAGAGAGATGAGAGCGAAGAACGTGCGTGGAGCGGAGGAGTGGTTGGCCGAGTCCTAATGCAGAACGACCATCTTCTGCTGAGTCAGCTATTATCCGAGTCCCTGGTCCATCTTTCTCAGCCACATGATTCTGCTTGTGCCTTTCCACTCCCAAAGTGCTTTTCCCTGTCTTGCTCACGACTTGTATCTCTTAGCCCTTGACTTGACCCACTCCTCGCCCTTCACCACCTGATCGGGATCAATTCCTGTATCGTCCTTGTCCAACGCCTTGTCGAACCAAGGATCACTTTACTGTGCTCTGCTATCCTCCCTACGGCTTTCCCCTTTCTTCTCACCACGTCAGATTACGTCTCTTCTGCCCATCTCCGCCGAACCCCCCTTCATTAACTCATGAAGTCATCTTGAACTACCCACCTATATCTGATTTTTTATATTTAGCTACCCCTCCACAACTATAAATCCCGCCTTCCTCTCCCTCCTTTCCACTCTCTCATATTGTTATGGCGACCAAAGGTCGTACTCAACCTCGCGTTGTGTGTTGCGCTATCCCCATCTTGAGGACTTCTGGCAAGGTTCTCATCGTTACTAGTCGCAAGCGGCCAGACAGCTGGGTTTGTGAGCACACGTCCTCTGCTTGCCTTCAGATTCGATAAGCTGACTTGACCGACCGACTTCGTGCGTTCTTCGCACCACGCTCTCTCGGCCCCGATGATGCAGTGCCCAAAGGAGGTTGGGAACCAACGGATGGTGTGTTAGAGGCAGCAGCTCTGCGGGAAGCCTTGGAAGAAGGTCTCATCCTTTGTCCCTCTGTTTCCCACCAATCCTGACATGACCCTCCCTCGCCGCGTCCCTGCAATCATCGCGCTCGTCAACTTCGTACACCTCTTCCCTAAACGTGCCTAGCCGGCGTCCGTGGCACCATCTCCCGCTACGTCACGACCATTTTTTCTGCGTCCTCGACGTATCACTTTTACGAGCTCGACGTCGCGCAGCTCGATCATGAGTGGCTTGAGAGCAAGGAACGTCGTCGCGAGTGGGTTGACTATGCTGAGGCGATGAAGCGTATTTCTTGGAAGCAGGAGCTGGCTCAGGGGCTCATGCTCTCTACCCTTGCCCCACGGCGGTGACGGTCTACCCTGTCGTTTTGCACGTCGGGATGAATGTTGTGTGGCTGCACTTCACATGTGTGGAAGTCGCTTGCCCGTCGACTAAGCGCACAAGTAGACATGCCACGTCAGGCGACCACCACCAATGCGCTCGATCTCACCCACGCGTCCGCTGCTGTTTCGCATTGTATCCCCTCAACCCTTGTCATCCCCACCATATAGAGTTCCCCACCACATCGACGCCGTATCTTACTCGTTTTTTGCTATTTGCTTCGGACATGATATACCTCCGCGCCGCTCGCTTCTACTTCCACAGCCTGCATCACGCATACATTTCTCCATCACCAGCACCTCGCACTATTTATTGCACACACACACAAGCAAGCCTCCTTCCCCGCCAGTCGCGGCGGTAGACATCTTTGCATATATCTTCGGGTACTTTGTATAATTCTAGCGATTACAAAAGCGCTCTGTCGCGCCAACTTGCATACACACGTGTGGGAGCCCGCTTTGGCGTCTCCTGCTGGTCCGCAGATTCCACACTGCACGCATATATGTATAGAGTTACCATACCACTTGCATGTCGTACCCCGGCATGGTGCGTACGCTTTCGTTTCTTGGCCGTCTGTAGCCTCTACATCGTACGCGGACGGACCGCCCCACGAGCGGGGTTTGTGTAACGCTTTCCTGTGTAGTGTGGTGTCTGACCCGGTCGCCATGCGGCTGTTGGTATAATATTATTCTACTGTTCGCAGGCTGATATGCGGGCTCAAGGCACGTGGGGATGCTGAACGAGAGCGAGGGCGGATTAGGGTAGGTGTGACGGAGAGTAACGTAGAGAAGGGGTGTGAGCCCGTCAACTCGAGCAGATTTTATTTTGGTGGAGCATAAGAGCACAGAGACGAGCTGGTATCGCACGGGATTTCGCCATGCTAGGGCCACCCCGAGGAAATGTCAAAGCATACTCTCAATAAGAAAGTACTTTGTAGTGTGGGAGCAGTATCTATTCCGGCAGGGCTGCCGACCTGAAAAGCATATGCACGGTACCGGCGCCAGGGTTGATAGGGGAACTTGTCATATCATGTTGTAGAATTTCACCTTCTGTGGCTATCTCTGTACCAAATTACAGGGGAAATGATCTTTATCTGTCCAAATGGAGATTTCAGCCACAGTCGTACTTTTGTACTGCAGACTCGGACGTGCCGTATCGATACACTGTATGTTTCGACGACCGAGGATTGCTATTAATATCAAGACTTTGATCACCAGCGCTCGGTCCTCCTTCCCTCTCTTCGTTCTCTTGGGCTGGGACCGTTTTGCGACTCCAGTGCAGGACGCCTTCAATTCATTCATTCTGTCTGGGACAGTCTCTGCTGTAGATCAGCTCATCCCCCTTTCATATCTGTATACTTGTATCTTTATTGACAACAAAGTCCGAAATGGCTGTTCTGAACTTGCAAAGTGGGGAGGAGGTAGCAGTCGTTGTGAGTTCGTTTGACATAGTCGTGTGCGTTGCTCTTATGACGTCGTACTAGGTGGTCGTGGTCTTTGCTATGCTGTCTACGATTGCCCTTCTTCTTATTTTTCTTCGTATGGCGTGGATAGTAGGCCAGGTCATCATTCGGCGGAAGCACGATGTCAGTTTCTCTCGGGTTGGGTTTTTCTTCTTCCAGACCCACCTGGGACTGTACGTGAGCTGCCTGCTTGCAAATAACTTCTTGGGCAGTGTGTCCGGTCTTATTGGTATTGGCTGGGTCGCTTCTAATGAAGTCAGGGAAGGTACTGTGTCATTTGCTCATGGTCCCGTCTTTGCCTGCTAATTCTATGTCAGGGTTCTCTTGCACTACACAAGGTAATGATGTGCGCGCGACACGAGTGTCCTAGACTCAAAACATGCCATTTTAGCCGTATTGAGCACTGTAGGAGATTTCGGCTCTGCATACTTCGTCGTTGCGATAGGATGCCATACGTTCAATTCGCTTGTGCTTCGGAACCGCTTGTCGTCTTGGTTTAGCATGGGATTTGTCCTCCTTGGTCTGGTATCCATGACTGCTATTGGTGTGTCTAGCCAGTATCTCACGTTTAATTCAGTTACGAATGGATGAGTAGGCACAGGTCCATTGACTGTATCGGTACCATCTTTCTTCTATGGACCTGACAGGCTTGGTTGTGGCATCACCCAGGCCCACCCTCTGGGACACACGCTTGTCCATTTCCTTCCGGTGAGTCTAATGGTGGCCGTAAAAAAACGTAGCCTTACTCTTGAGCTCTCAGATTCTGTTAGCCGCTTTGATTTCCTCGCTGGTATACTCACTCATCTTCCTGGTGCTCCGTGGTACTCTTCGTATCAATGGAGGCCTGAAGCTAAACATCAACCCGGAATCACGCTGGAGCGAGAGCCAAAGGAGCTATCAGCAGCACCAACACTTCGTCAATTCGATCTCACGAAGTCTGCTTTGGTAAGCAGATGCCATCGTTTCAGCAACGCTGTCGCCTGATTGCCGCCTTACAGGTTTCCATGCGGTTCGTTATCCGTTCTCTAATCCTTGTTTCATCGTCCGAGTTCTGACAATGTCACTATCTTTAGCCTTTATTTGTTGCTTCGTCCCATCGTCCATCATACAACTCATGGACATCTCTGGTTACCACGTGTCTCTCGGTTCATTGGCATTCGCCATGGTACTGGAAAATACACTGGGTATGTCCTCCGTCATCTAGGACTCCTCATATCATTGATGTCGCAACCAGGGTTAGTCAATGTCTGTATTCTTTACGTTGTGTTACGGGTATTGGATCCTGCCATTGGAGCATCCTGTTCTTCAAATGAGGGTCCCCTAGAGTCCGAAGCAACGCGCCCATCAGGGTGCTCGCGGCCAACGCCCTTGTACTTGCAGGGCTATCAAGCATTTACTATTTCCGAGAAGGAAGCGTCTGCGTCCAGCATACCTGGAAGATTTGTGGTTGCTCATTTAGCCAACAAGCTGAATATCAAGCGCGCCTACGTCTCCTCGCCTATTTCTCACACCAGGAATACGTCAAGCACGGATTCTACGACCTGTCTAATGACGACTGCGCCCCACCGCACAGACAGTGCATCTCGAAGAAGTTCACCGTCGGTCTTTTCACCCCGGCAGAAGCCTCTACCATCTGTGCCTGAGCCTGTCTCGCCAGCATCATCCCGTGTCGAATCGTTGACAGGCATGTATTCTCGAGACGACGCCGCTTCCCATGTTTCATCTGGCTCCATCACTCGCACGACATCACAACCACTGCCATCCTCTCCACAGCCATTACCGCCCCCACCGTCCACAATGAACCAAATCGACATATCCTCTGAACCTCGTTATACCGCCACGACATCCCAGAGGGACAGCCCTAGTGACGTCTCTCATCCCACCGTTCGTGAACACGCTTCTGCTGTCCAATCAACCGCCACTTTGTCAAGTTAGGCCAATAAGCCATTCGTGACTAGCTCTCTCCGGCGTTTCGAGAGTGTCGACAGGCAGATCACTTTTGTGAGGACACTGCCACACTGGTTCATAGCCTAGGTCAAAGCCCGTAGACCGGGCGATTGACCACATGGGTACCTGTAATTGGAGACTCTGGTTGTTTATGGGATTTAGCATACCTTTTTTCAGTGAACCTCACATTATTATGATGGCTGCCAGTTGTGCTATGTGTGTGCAAATGACAAGGACATATGTAAGCGTTCCTCACAGGAATAAATTGTCCCATCTTGGAACCGACCGACAGTTCTGCGCCCACCTGATTTTCTGATATTTGATTGTATCAAGGGAGAGCACGATCACAACTGCGTGACATGAATGCAAAGTAGTGGCGATCACGTGTCCCGTACTCCGAGAGTCGGGGCTGGACGGCTCTGAGTGATAGTAGTGAATCTAGTGACGGACAAAGCCGAGTCCTTCTTCAGCTTCTCCCGCCCACCCTCTTATCCCTTCCACCTTGCCCCACCTCCTTTTTGCTTCCTACTCAGATGTCACCCTCACAAAAAGCTAGTGAATTCCTGCGCGAGTATAAGCTGGTGGTCGTCGGCGGTGGTGGTCAGTTCTTTCTCGTATTCGCAGGCCTGCCTTTGCTGATCGCGAACGCCGTTGGTGATTCAAGGCGTGGGCAAGTCTGCGCTGACCATCCAGTTCATTCAAAGCCACTTCGTCGACGAGTACGATCCGACTATCGAGGGTACCGCTCATATTCTTCTGCGTTCTTCTGCGGCGGTGGTCTGACGGCATTTTTCGAGACTCGTACCGTAAGCATTGCCTCATTGATGAAGAGGCTGCCCTGCTTGATGTCCTGGACACTGCCGGCCAAGAGGAATATGGGTGAGTCTTGAGTCCCACTGCCGACTTTGGATTTTGTGTCCTTTCCTATTTCGGCGACCTTTGTATCCATCACTAGCCGAGAAGTCGCACTTTATGTTTCGTGTTTCGTAGTCGCCGCACTTGTGATGTGATTCATCCTGCGGATATTTGATGCTGATTATGTGTTCCCCAGTGCCATGCGTGAACAATATATGCGCACCGGCGAAGGTTTCCTCCTCGTGTACTCCATCACGTCGCGTGACTCCTTCGAGGAAATCAGCACGTTTCACCAGCAAATTTTACGCGTCAAGGACAAGGACTCCTTCCCTGTTGTCGTCGTGGCAAACAAGTGCGATCTTGAATTCGAGCGGCAGGTCGCCGCTCACGGTCTGTGCATCCCTTCACGTCACTCTGTCGCTACTGACATAAACTTGTGTTGCGGGCATACGTTCCACAGAGGGTCGCGACCTTGCAAAGCACTTTGGATGTCGCTTCATTGAAACATCTGCCAAGTCACGCCACAACGTCGACGACGCTTTCTCAAACCTCGTCCGCGAGATTCGCAAATACAACAAGGCAAGCTATCATACCTTGCGTTGTTGAATTTGTGTGATTAATTTTGAATTGCGACAGGAGCAACAGAGTGGCCGACCCGTACAACCTGGCAGCGTACCTGACCCGTCTCGTGCTTATAATTCGGATGGTGTAGACCAAGGAACTGTGGGCTGCTGTTCAGGATGTGTCGTGGTCTAAGCACACGCCATCCTGGCATTCTGTCTCCGTCCACCGCTTGGTTTCTCTCTCCTCTATGCCATCTTACACCATATCCTTCTAACTTACCGGTCTTCCCGTCTCTCTTTCCCGCTGTTGTCGTTGCCTTTCTGCTGTATAGAATTCTTGGATTCCGCCTCATCGCTCGACTGGTTCCCTGTTTTCTGTTACCCTCTGCTTCGGGTCGACCTGTGTCCACTACCTTCATACATACGCATACTCGCCTGTCTCAGGATTTATTGTTGGCGCGGCCACCCCCTACTTTCAGTCCTCATGGTCGCCTACAAAGTCTTCAATGGAGTTCCTAAATATGCCTTCCTTTGTGCTTATGTGGGGTTTCATTATGGATGGGTTATCTCGCAAGCCATGGGATAGACAAGGTATACGGTTGAGCATGCTATGATATCAGTGTAGACATTGCTGGAAGGCCAGTAGCATATTACTCGATGGTCGCTGACACCAGGAAGGTGAAGAGGGTCTTGTCCAACATATGGGCTGAGATATACAATGAAATTTACCAATCGATTGTACCTAGTCACAGAGGGCCTCGCTCCCATTGTGTGCCTTCTGTGGGCTCTTTTTCTGCACACGAAATAAGTGAAAATGAGCATATGGTAGAGAAAAACTACACACTGGGTGGCACTGTGACGTCCTCCTTGTTGACAGCACGAATCTCGTCGATGCCCAACTCATACGAGCCCTCCACGCCAGAGTTCCCGCCGAGGATGGATATACCAACGGTGCGTACACGCTCGCGCAGCATCGTGATCTGGGCCGGTGAAATCTTGCCCGCGTTCGTGAGCACAAAAGCGTCAAACGGTATCTGCAGTGACACACTGTTCAATGGCCTCCCCTCGTCATTCCACAACAAGGCGCACACGCACAAAGATGTCCTCCCACCCGCCGTCGGCGCGCGCAAAGTACAGCCGGTGCTGCCACAGGTCAGTCAGCACGGGCCCATCCGTCTGCACGTTGATGAAGTATGAGCTACGCGTGCGGAGGTGCCCGCCCGCCCGCAGACGTAGTGCGAGGTACTTGTGGTTCGACACGTCGTCGGTGAGCTCGCCGAAGAGCGTCGGCCGGTGCTGCCCGCCCGCCCAGGTCGTCAGCCAGCGCTCCCGCCCGCCACACCGCCGGCGCCGGCACCCAGCAACAGCGCACCTTGTTGCGGAACCCAGCGTACCCGCCGCGGATCCTTCCTTCGAGCCCCTCGCGCACGCCGAGCCGCATCTCGCCCCAGAAACGTGCGCTCGCGGGCTTGCCAATTTCGCGGTTGCGCTCTGGATCCGTGTCGAGGTCGAGGTGCACCGTCGACGAGCCGCCCACGTCTGCGTCGCACCCGGTCTTGTACCCCTGCAGGTCCGCGTGCGAGTTGAGCGTGTAGAGCGTGATCGGCGCGCGCGAGGGTTCGTTGGCGCCCTCCATGCGCAGGACTGTCGATGGCGAGGAAAAGGGTCAGAGAAGTGGGTGGATGGTTAGCGCGGGGAAGAAGGGGGTCATACTTTTGCTGGTGTTGTCCACAAGTACCTTGCTTGTCCTGTTCAGCAATGTTGACCACCGAGACATGGCCATATGTGTTTCGCTCGGTACGGAGGTGAGCGTGTGTAGGGTGAGCCACGGCTGGCAGAGTCACGTCATTCAATATTATCAGATAAGATTCCGATTCCCGAAAGTACAGTATTGCATGTCATAATTCATATCATACCTATATTTGTACTGAAGTTCATGTACTCAATTTAAGGCATAGAGACATAGAACCTGAGAGAGATGTCGACAATAAACTAGGATGCCTCCAGATGATAATTTTTCATTTTCTCTCTAGGTTTCACAATTGAGTGAGAGACATGGGTTAATAAAACCAGGGTATCTGCTTCCTGGACACACTAGAATGACAACCCAGTCTTGACAACAGGAACAGAGACTGAGGGGAAAAGACAAGAGAATAAAGTGGGTACCCCAAAATACTTAGGGGGCAGGTTGGAAGCATGGTCAAAGCTATGATGAACATATGGTTGCATGTTTTCGAGGCTTGTGAATGTCCCCATACTTCCACACTGACTTCACAAGCTGGCTTCTCGCCATCAACTTATGACTTCACAGACTGCATCCTCAACCATGCTCACTACAGTAGTAAAGCCCTACCAAGCCATTTAGTTCAAATCACATGGCAGGGCATATTGGAGATCAAGTGCAGTCTGTGCGAGCTTATGTGATCTTGCAGTGTGGGTGCAGTGCAGATGCAGGGTCTAGGATATAAAAATTAGCTACTTTTTTGTATACCTTATTGAAGGAGGTTGCTTGGAAAGAGTGCAGCCAACTGTAGAAAGAAGAGAATATATTCTATGCACAGGTTTGGGCAGGTGATGACAAAGATGGAATACATTGTTGAGCAAAGTATGTGATCCCCTTTAGGGATAGCAAAGCCATCATGGCTGCAGCAGTAAGTGAGAGATGTGGACAAGGTAGGAGCCACACATGATAGAGAGACAGCTGCAGGGGAGTGACAAATGAGGGATAGAATAAGATGAGAAGTATGTTGTTATTATTATAAGGTTCTTATCAACTCTTGTCTGATTTCTCTATTTTGCATTTCCAGCTTGTTACTTACATTTGATTATATCTCCACTTGTGCTCATGTGTTTAAGTTCTAACTCTGCACATATGTGGTACACATAGTTATAGTTCAGACTCTGCATTTACTTGTACTATAAAAGAGTTCCCCGGTGGCACAGCTTCTTTCTTTAGTTGCTCATCTTGGACTCTAGGTACTATAACTTCACTCTTACTATATTTTCTTTTATTGCTCATCTCAGACTCTAGTCCCCCACCTAGTGTGGTGTTTGTAGTACTCACTGATCAATCCACAAGTAACTGTCTATTGAAGTTTAACATATGTTACTCACTCAGACTGTGTAGCAGATGTCTGAGGAGATGTAAGGTATGTGGACCATCTTATATAGTATTTGCCCAGTAAGGTTGGAGTGGAGAGTAAGAAGAGAAGTACAAGAGTGACCATATGTAGGAGGGATGCATGTCATCCCAGTGTAGTGAGTGGTGTTGGAAATATGTCTACTATTATGCCACTGAGCATGCCATTCATCTATCTCCCCATATCTCCATATCTTCATCTTATCTACAAATCTCTATCTGATCTGTTTGTCGTTCTTGTTCTCTCCTCTTTTGATCACCTCTTTGTCTACAACTTTAAAGAGCTGCTACAACTCTATCTTAGTTTCACTATATCTTCCTCTGCCTCTTTGTTGAATCCCCTCAGCTCTTCTACATTTAGCCGAGGTGGGTATTTACTTTCTTCTTATTCTTCTTCTTCTGACTTACCTAGATCTTGTCTGTAGCATCTTCATCCATGCCTTCATGTCTGGCACCCCTCTTTTCATCTACTAGCATCTTTTCCCTCTGTCCTCTGTCACTCCTACTATGTGGGATACCTCTACCCTGGACCTTATGGTCACTATCACAATAATTCTAGTCTCCTGCCCTTTCCTGTGCAAACAAGTGGGGTTTGGAGTGTAAGTGGAGAGCTTGTCCAAGGAGATAGTAGTAAGGTATGTGTGCATAATGAAGATGTAAGTGTTGAACATTCATGCATACATTTACTACCTTTCATTTGGCTTCTCTCACACCATGAATGTATGACACTTCCTATATGTATTATTACCTTTCATTTACATACTGAACTGTTTCACATTCCTGTGCACACCCCGCTGACTGTGTTGACTTGACATGCACCCCACATCTATATATGGCAATTGTTCTTTGCTCCTTTGCTCTCTGCTCGAACCTTTGCACTATACACTATATAAGATGAGTGCATTACAGTACAGCTCCTCAGACAGTTCTTACCACATCTGAGTGAGTACCTCCCTTCACCTGCTACACCTTATTCTTATATTCTTCACACCACTGCAGCCACTCCTCTTTTGTGTTGTGACCTCTCTGTCATTGCGTACTTACTACCACTGCAGGTTTGTCTCACTTATCTTAGACAGTTCTTACTGCATCTGACCACTCCTCTTTTGTGTCGCAACCTCTCTGTCATTGTGCACTTACTACCACTGCAGTTGCACACCAATTACCACTGCAGCCATGCTCATACTGCTTGTCCCTTTGGGGATTATCTTGTTGAAGATTGTGTGAATATCACCACATTTTTGTTTGGCTTCCTCTCCTTTCTTTGTACACATACTCTTTACGCCATACATACACATTACAACACTCACTTACAACATCTCTGTGGACTGCCTTCACTCTCTCACATCACACACTCGCACTCCACATTGTGCTCTGCATGACATGTGTTGATATGTGCTGTGCTGGGCTGAAGGGGGAAAACAACCACAACCACAATAGCTGTTGGAGGGTGGGAGTCATAAGATTCTCTAGACACCAGGGTAGAGAGAGTTTAGTAGTTAAGGGCGATAAACACAATTGCGTGACATGACTAGGGTGACAGATGGGAATGTGACTAGTGCAACAAATGGGTGATATGACACAATGCAATGCAAGGGAGAATGCAATAGAGAATACAATGCAATGGAGACTAGATGCAATGCAATGGAGAATGCAATGCAATAATAGATGTGATGCAATAGAGAATGCAATGTAAAAATAGATGTGACCTACAAGGAATGCGCACTTTCTTGATAGTGGGAAATGCAGAGGGAAGCTCAGAATGCACTTTTTTGCAATGTGCTCAGACAGGGAAGGGAAGTCAAATCATGGGTAGGGGAAATCTGTTCTTTCTCACTGATGATGTGCTATCTAAATACAAGTCTAGCTCCAAGGCTGGAGCACAACAAAACAAAACAGAAAAATTACAGTGCAGGGTCAATCATAGGGATATTTGAAATGCAGTGGAGTCTGGGCATGAGTGAATAAAGTATCATACTATAGTGGATGAGCAAAAGAGGAAAAGTGCTGATCACACCAAATGCTGACTTCATGACTTGTGACTCCATGGACTGCATCTCAGCCTACACAGCTTATTAATCCTGCTCCTTGTTGGCTGAAGCCAGTCCTATAGTCCAATGCCTAAACAAATATGCAGTTGCTGCAGCTATGGATGATTGTCACCTCTATTAGGCAGTCCTTGTTCTCTACTACCACACTCTCTGCTACAACCTTATGTTGATGAGCATCACATGCACATAATGCTGGAAAACAACTATCAGCAACATCAGGCGAACACAGCAACATTAATGTGCTGCACATGACAATCATCTGCAGTCACATCAATTGTGCATTTGTTTAGGTGTTGGACTATAGGACTGGGTTTGGCTGATGAGGAGTGGGATTGATAAGATGTATAGGCTGAGATGCAGTCCATGGAGTCATGAGTCATGAAGTCAGCATTTGGTGTGATTGGTGCTTTTCCTATTTTGCTCATCCATATAGCATGATACTTTAATCATTCATGTCCAGACTCCACCTCATTGCAAATATCCCTATGATTGACCCTACATTGTAAAATTTCTGTTTTGTTTTGTTGTGCTCCAGTCTTGGAGCTAGACTTTATTGAAGGACGTTACTTGGAAAGAGCATGCTGACTGTAGAAAGAAGAGAATTGTATTCTACAGGAAGAAATAGTGAGAAAATGTAAAACATGAATGGTGTAGAGAGTAAGTACTGACCTCAGTCTCTTCATAGAAGACTGAGGGAAAAGAAAAGATGCAAAGGAAAATTTCTGTAAGTAATGGGTCTATTGTCCCTGAGTCCTGTGAGAGGTCTGTGTAGCACAGCCATGCAGTTGCACATTCATGCATTCACAGTCATGCACATTTGCTGTTGCATGTCACTGTAAACTCCAACAGACTTGTATTTAAATGGCACATTGTCTATCAGAAATGAATAGATTCTCCCTGCCCCTGATTTGTCTCCCTTCTCTAGTCTGAGTCAACTTGCAAAAAAGCACATTCCACTCTTCCCTCCATGTGTTACTCTATCAAGAAAGTGTGCATTCCTCATAGGTCATGTCTATTATTGCATTGCAATATTACTGTGTTGAGTCTACTACTGTGTGGACATTATTACGATTATCGCATTGTGTCTGTGTCATATTTCCCTTTCATCACCTTGTCACATCATGTTATTGCATTAATTGTGCTAAACTACTAACAATTACAACTTTGGTGTCTAGAGAATCTTACAACTTGCATCCCTCAGCAAATGTGGCAGTTGTGGTTAAAGTTTTCACTATCACAAGCCTGCTGCACATATCAATGTGTGGACACTACATAAGATGATAGCTCTACACACACACTCCTCAGACATCTCCACTATCTGTCTGATGTACTTAAACCATGTTGTGTCACTCACTTCATGCATTCACTCCACTACTTGCCACAGCCATGTCACATTGCATCTATTCATGTTCACACCACTACTTGCTGTAGCCATGTTGCATCACCCCTACTCATGTTGCCTCTATTTGTGTTCATGCTACTACCCACTGCAGACATGCTGAATGTCATCTCCCCTAATGGGGATACACTTACTCTTGCATTTATTGAAGGAGGTTACTTGGAAAGGGCACACCAATGTACCTGTAGAAAGAAGAGAATAATATTCTACAGGAAGAAATAGTGAGAAAACATAAAGCATGAATGCCATAGAAAGTAGGTACTGACCTCAGTCTCTTCATAGAAGACTGAGGGAAAAGAAAAGATGCAAGAGAAAATTTCTGTAACTAATGGGTCTGTCCATATTGTCCCTGAGTCCTGTGAGAGGTCCATGTGGCACAGCCATGCAGTTGCACATTTGCATGTTCACAGTCACATGCAGTTGCACATGTTCACTGTCACATGTCACTGTAAACTCCAACACACCCACTCAGCTAGTGTGCCAGTGGATGCCCATGCTAGAGCAGAACTGCTCATGCTTCTGCCATGCCAACCCCTTCATCAGCACATCTGTGACCTGCTCACCCATTGGAATATACTCCAATTCCAGTTCCCCACCAGCATACTTCTCATGTAAGAAATGATACCACACATCAATGTGTTTGGTATGTGTGTGAAAGGCCAGATTCTTTGCGATAGTGATGGCAGACTGATTGTCAATTCAGAGTGTCATAGGAGAGTCATGGAGTTCACCAAGCTTGGAAAGGAGGGTGCAAAGCCAGACAGCTTCTTTTGCAGTGTGTGCACCTGCAATGTATTTGGCTTCTGTGCTAGAGAGTGCCATCAAGGCTTGCTTTTTGGAGCTCCAGCTAATCGCACCACTGGAGAGAATGAAGATGTATCTGGAGATGGATCACCTGTCATTGATGTTGATGAGCATCATGCACACATAACACCAGAAAAATGACCATCAGCGACATCAGGTGAACACAGTGACATTAATGCACTGCATGTGAAAATCATCCGCAGTCACTATAATCACGCATTCATGCAGGTGTCGGAAAACAATACTGGGTCGGCCAATGAGGGATAGGATGAATAGGCCAAGGCATGGTCTAGACCCACCAAAGTAACCATGGAGGCACGAGTTGTGAAGTCAGCATTTGGTGTGATCGGCGCTATTCCTCTTTTGCTCATCTGCTATAGTATGATACTCTATTCACTCGCATACAGACTCCACTTCATTTCAAATATCCCTATGATTGACCCTACACTGTAAATTTTCTGTTGTGTTTTGTTGTGCTCCAGTCTTGGAGCTAGGCTTGTATTTAGATCGTGCATCGTCCATCAAAAGGACCAGATTTCCCCTGCCCTCGATTTGACTTCTTCTCCTGTCTGAGTTGATAATCAAAAAGTGAGTATCAACCTTCCCTCCATGTGTCTTATTATCAAGAAAAGTGTGCGTTCCCCATAAGTTGCATTTATCATTGTGTTGCATAGCATTCTCCATTGTGTTCTCCATTGCGTTGTGCTGTGTTGTGTTCTCTACTGCATTGTGTTTTGTTTCCACTACATTGGATTCTCTATTGTGCTCTCTATTGCATCATATTGTGTCCATCTTATCGCGTCATATCACCGGTTTGTTACCCAAGTCGCATTCCTCTTGTAGCTCGAGTCGAGTCGCACTATTGTGCTTATTGCCCTTAACTACTAATCCTCTCTACTTTGGTGTCTAGAGAACCTTACAGCTCGCACCCTCCAGCAATTGCTGTGGTTGTGGTTACTTTTCCCCTTCAGCCTGGCACAGCACATATCAATGTTGGCTGCCCAATCAGTGTTGATGAATCCTGTTAACTCACCAGGGGAGTTACCATCAAAGAGGAGCATATGATGCACCGTGGTGCATAGATACTGGAAGGCATGATTTAAAGTGCAGAAATGCATGTTGCCTGGTGTCACAGTATGTTGGCTGAGTATGCTGATGGTGTACACTAAGTCAGGTTGTGTCCATAACATTGCATACATGAGTGCACCAACTGCACTCTGGTACCCATGAACATCTGCTGTCACCTCTGGGGTGTCAAGTTTCATGAGTTGCTCATTTTGGAGTGATGGGGTGACCATGGGGTGTGCATCATGGTGACCATATCTGCAAAGAACATTGTTGATGTATTTCTCCTGGGAGAGGACAATGGTCTTGCATTGGTGATCCTGTGTGATGTGCATGCCAAGAATCCAGCCAATTTTGCTGAGGTTGGTCATGTTGAAGGAATGTTTAAGTGCTACCTTCATGTTTTCTATTTTGTTGATACTGTGTGAAGCAAGTACAATATCATCAATGTAAATCATGACAATGCATATGAGCTTGCCAGATGTGTTGTGTTTTAGAAAGATGGAGTGGTTGGCATTGGAGCATGTATAACCTAGTGCTTCAAATTCCTTCTTGATGTGCTGATACCAGACTCATCCACCTTGGCACATGCTGTAAATGGATTTTCCAAGATGCCAGACCTTACCCACTGAGGGTTTGAATCTGGTGGGTGGCTTGAGATAGATTTCTTCGAGCACACTGTTGAGGTAGGCTGCCTTTACATCCATTTGGTGAACTTCGAAGTTGTGTTTGGTGGCAATGGCAAGTATTGTGCAAAGTGATGAGAACTTCATGACAGGTGCAAATGTTTCATTGAAATCTATGCCTTCGATTTGGGTGAAGCTTTTTGTGACTAGGTGTGCTTTGTACTTCTGGATTTCACTGGTTGGTCCCCTTTTGATGTGAAATACCCACTTGCTGCCAACAATTGTGTGATCATGTGGTTGATTGACTTCTGCATAGACTTCCATGTGTTGGAAGGTCTGCAGTTCCTCTTCACATGCTGCAAGCCATTCTGCTGTGTCAGGATGTGACATTGCTTCTTCATAAGTGAGTGGGTCACTTTCAGATGTGATTGTTGTGGCTTGTGCATGTTCACCACTGTTGAGTGGTGGTGCATCTTTTGCAGGTGGCTGCATGTCAGTGGTCACATTTGTGCCCTTTTGCTTTCGAGTGTATGATGAGACATTGTAGCATTCATTGTCATTGTGAATAGGTGCACATTTGCTGTGTGAGGGTCAACTTGATGTCATGGGCATAGGTGTAGGAGCCATGGGTGCCATAGGTCATGTGTTGGGCATGGAAGTGGTTGCTGTTGTAGGGGTCACATTTGGGGAAGCTTCAGCAGAAACTGGCAAGTTGCTGGCATGAGTATCGCACTCATGGGACTTTGAGTCATCCATGTTGGGATCAAAGATAATCTGCTTGTAGTGTTTGGTGGGGCCCCCTTCATTGAAGATCATGTTGTGTGATTCGATGATGTGCCCACTTGGGCAGTGGACCAGGTGGTAGGCACAGCAATTTTGTGCATAACTGATGAAGGTGCAAAGCAGCGACTTTACATTGAGTTTGTGTTGGTACTTGTCTGGAATATGGACAAAGGCTTTGCAACCAAAGGTGCAAACAAGGGTGACATTGGGCTTGTTACCACTCCAGGATTCTTCAGGTGTGAGATCATCTTTGAGTGCACATGTTGGCACTATGTTGTGCAAGTAAGCAGCATCCTCAATAGCATTGTACCAGTAAGAATGTAGGAGGATGGCATTGGTGAGCAGTGTGTGCACAGTCTCCACAAGTGTGTGATTCATGTGTTCAGTGATGCCATTGTGTTGCAGCATGTCAGTGGTTGTCATTTCATGTTTAATGCCATGTGCCCATAAGAACTTCTGTGTGTGCTCACCCATATATTCACCTCCACTGTCTGAATGGAGTGCCTTCAGTTTTGTGCTGGTCTCAACTTCAGCATGTGTGATGAAGTCAGTGAGACATTCATGCAGATCACTTTTGTGTTTGAGGCTGTGGATGAAGACTTTGCATGACTTGTTGTCAATAAAAGTTGCAAAGTGGTCATATCCTTCATGGGAGTGTGTTTGCATGGGTCCACACAGATCCAAAAAAATGTGGCCAAGCGTTGTGTCAGCATGCATCTGTGTTGATTTTGCAATGTCTTGTTGTGCATGCTTGCCCTTGATGCAAGGCTCACATATCCTGAGAGTGTCACAGGTCACTTCACCAGTGATGGCCATGCCCTTGACCATACCATTGCAGACCATGTGCAAGATGGAGTCTATGCCAATGTGACCTAGGCAGTGATGCCAGGTCTGTATATTGGTAGTAGCTGTTTTTGTGTGTGTGATGAAGGCAGAAGGATCATTGGAGATATCAATGCCTTCAGATGGGAATGATGTAATATGCATGATTTGCACAGTATTGGGAGCATGCATGTGCGTGTTGAGGATGTAGAGGTTATCCTCAAGGTGGCTGACACATGTTAGCATGTTATCCTTGTTGATAATCTTGCATATATCCCCATTGAATTGGACATGTGCACCACATTTTGTGAGTGCAGAGACTGATAGGAGATTACCATGGAGCTTGGGGACATAGGGTATGTCCTGTAGGATAGTCTGGTGTCAGACTCCTACCACTGACCTTATTCCCTGCTGTTATTTTATTCTTTTCTTTCTTTTACTTTAGATCATCTGATTAGATAAGATACTCATATTATTTCTTTTATCTTATCTCTTTCATATATCTTACTTACTGTTGTTACAGTCTTCTTGGGGATTGTTCCCACACTTGCTGTGCTCTAGTTACTGATAGACCTGCCCTTAGCTACTGTGCCTGGTCTGTGCACGCATTCCAGTACTATAAGTAGTTAGGTAGCTAGATGAATAGACTCCAGCTTGTTACAGCTGGTTCATCCCCCTCTTCTTAGTATGAGTCCTCTCATCCCTTGGGCTAGATCCAGGGCAGCTCCCAGTGAGCCCTCCTAATGGGAGGCAGGGATACATTGGGAGTTGGTGGTCTTGTGCTATGGATGTCCACTGTAGGCTTGACAATCCTGACATCTGGTTCCATTTCTTGTTGGCACACATCTTCATGTGGATGTTGCCAGCACCCTCAGCTAGAATGTAGCTGTTATTGCCTAGCCAGACTTTGCATGGCATAGCAAATGGATGGTAGAGATAGAACCAGTTGTGGTTGGAGCTCATGTGGCGACTGGCACCTGAGTCAATGAGCCAGTGAGCTGTGAGGTTGTCATGTTGTGTGAGTTTTTTGGTGACTTTGAAGAGATTGAATGACTTGTTATCACTATCATCTTTGTCACACATTTGAGCACATAGTGCTGTGCTGTCAGTGGCAACATGTGCCATTGTGGCACCCTTTTCAGCTTTGAGCTTGTGACAGTCTTTGACTTTATGGCCATGGATTTTGCAGTGTGTGCAAAACCCTTTTGCCTTGCACTTTGCCTGTTGCTCCTCATCTGACATTGCAGATCCTTTGCCTTTGCCTTTGCCTTTGCCTTTGAAGCGAGCTGTGAATGTGCCCATGGGATCTGTGGTGTGAGTTCAGTGTTGCTCCTCAAGTGTGACTTGTGAGTGAACATTCTCAATGTTGAGATCAGTCACTTTCATGGCAGTTAGGATCATTTTGAGCATGTCGTAGGATGGAGGAAGTGAGATAATGATGGTGATGGCAATGAGTTTTTTGTCAAGTTGCTGCCCAAGTGAGGAGAGAGTGTGTGTGGTGTGCACCATTGTGTTTATTTGCAGTTTGAGGGGGGTGTCATCAGATAGAGTACTGTGGAATAGCTCACTAATCAAGTAAGTGATTTTCTGTTCCCCTTTCCCTTCATATCATGTCATCAGCTTCTCCCAAGCATCTTTTGATGTTGTTGCATATAGCACAGTGTTGAGAGGCTTGTTGCTGAGTATCAATGTGATTTGTGCATGCATGTCACAGTTGTGGTTAACCCATTCATCGTAGTTGGATGATGTGGTGGCCAGAGCCTTATCAGAGCCACTGATGATAGGCCAGAGTCCACACACTTGGAGAACCATTTTGACATGAGATTTCCAGAAGGTGAAATTTTCACTGTTTTCTGCAAGAAAAGGTACATCATAAAGCTTGCTCAAGGCTTTTGCATTTGAGCTTGTCACAGTGCCTGCCATTGTGGTGGCACTTCCAGTTGCTGGTGTGGGAGTCTTGCTTGTTGAGGCTGCTGCTGACATGGTGTATAAAGTGCAGGGGTGTGAGTTTGTCTTGAAGGTGGTGCTTGCTCAGTTTTGATAGACCTCAGGCCTCATAATCTATTGAAGGAGGTTACTTGGAAAGGGCACACTGATGTACCTGTAGAAAGAAGAGAATAATATTCTACAGGAAGAAATAGTGAGAAAACATAAAACATGAATGCCATAGAAAGTAGGTACTGACCTCAGTCTCTTTGTAGAAGACCGAGGGAAAAGAAAAGATGTGAGAGAAATTTTCTGTAACTAATGGGTCCATCTGTATCATCCCTGAGTCCTGCAAGAGGTCCATGTGGTGCAGCTGTGCAGTCACACATTCACATGTTTGCAGTTGTGCACATTCACTGTTGCATGTCACTGTAAACCCCAACAGCATTATCAATTATTCTGTTTGTCTTTGCTTGCCCTAGCCTGTGTGTACATATCTATCTAATCACATCCATGTGGTTTGTCCTTGCTTGCCTGAACCTGCATGAACAGGTTATGGGCCCTGCCCAGCACACAGCAGGCAGGACCACTCTCACTTTTAACAGATCCATCATCTTCTTCATCACAATCATCATTCTCTTATCATAGATCAGCTACACAACTGCCTTGCCATTACCTAAAACCAACATCCCACCCCTCAATGGCAACTCAAACTACAAATGATGGGCCACCTTAGTCAAGAACTCACTAATCATCCTGGGTATTTGGTACACCATTGATGTCAGTCAGCCCATGTCTGTGTACAAAAAAATAATTGATGACCCTGGAACAGCCACTAAGGCAGAAGTATTCCACTATGGGACCATCATGCTAAATCAAGACAAAATTGACAAATGGCTCAAAGATGACACAAAGGCAACTGTGTACATCAGTTTGTTTGCTGGCCCTATAATGGATCACCATATTGACAACATGGACACCTCGTGGGGAAACTGGAAGACATTAAAAGATGAGTACAGCATGATGGGAGCTTTAATTCACTCTGTATTTTTCAAACTTTCAAATTCAATGACTCAGAAGCTTTCTCAAAGCAGATAGAGAAGTTACAGCTCATGTGTATCAAACTAAAAGACAGTGGGAAGACAATCAGTGACAACAAGATGGCCTTAGCATTGCTCATGGGTTTACCAGACTCCTGGTCAAACATAGTATCCACCTTTCTCACTACACAGCTGGACTTATACAAAATCAGTGATGACATTGTGTGAAAATGTATCACAGAAGAAAGTGGTCATGTCTCAGGTCACTCAGGATCAGTCTTATTGTCATCAGTGCAGTGTGCCAGCCCTTCTGCACCATCAACCTCATCTCTCACATTGTGTGGGAAGCCCCACCTCAATCAATACACATGCACAAAGTGTGGCCCCAGCAGCCACATGGACAACTACTGCTTGTAAGATGGCAGTCCTACATATCCCATAAGGGAGACCAGCACACACTAAACTAAGGATCACTCCAAAGAATAGGATTTGCCAGCCATAACAAGCTGGAGTATATTCACTATACTACAGCTACCTATATACTAAGAGAAGGTGTGCACAGACCAGTGCAGTACTCTAGGGCAGGTGCTACAGTAAATACCCACAGTAAGTAGTGACATCATGCGCAGCATGGGTGCATCCAGAATAGAAGCCACAAAAGGACAGTAAGTAGATAAAGATAAGATCAGATCAGATAGACTGAAAGGAAAGATGATCTAATCTTATCTAATCAAAAGGAAAATGAAAGAAAAGTAAAAGTAAAAGAAAAGAGTAAATGCTCCAAATAAACAAAGCCTGACACTGCTGGGTGTTACATCTGGAGAAGAAAAGAGTGAGAAATTTAAGTTCTACTACTATGTCTGTTGCTGCCACCATTATTACTGATCCACCACCTGTACCTCTGCCTGAGATATCTGCCACCTTAAATGCTATGGGATCTGACTCCCCTGCTTTGTTTTACTTTGCTGTGTGCAACTCCTGGATGCTGGATAGTGGTGCCAGCAATCACATCAGTCCTCATCCCTCCAACTTTGTCCTGGGCTCTGTTTGCCCCACACCTGGCTTGATTCACCTTGGAAACAACTCAACAATACCATACCTCAGTATAGGAATGATCAATGCATCTACCACAGTCAATGGGTGAACACAATGAATTGATCTGCAGTGTGTGCTATATGCACCAGAAGCTGGTGCATGTTTTATCTTGATTCTGCAACTCACCATGAAAGACCTAACTGTCACCTACACCAAGAAAAACTGTTGCATCTCCTCTACCACTACTGACCTTGCAATTGGCACTCCTTGACACAGCACCTATTGGTTAGACCTTAAGACTATATCCTCTTCAAAACTTGCATCTCTATCTACCGTTAAACCCTCTTACACCACTTGGCATGAACACCTCATGCATGCTCCCATCACCATCATCCACAAACTACTTGATGATAAATGTGTTAGCAGCTTCGATGTCAACAGCAAGGGAACAGACATTGTGGGTCCTCGCACAGGCTGTGCATTTGGCAAAATGGCTTGTAGGCCCTTCCACCCATCATTGAAGTGTGCTGCACATCTGCTTGACCTTGTTCATAGCAATCTTGTCAGCCCCATGCAGACCAAGTCTATTCAAGGTTCATTATACTTTGTGTCCTTTATTGATGACTTCTCTGGAAAAGCAGTTGTGTTTGCTCTCATGTCAAAAGATGGTTTCTTGTGCACCCTCTCCACCTTGATTACTTGGGCTGAAACCTAGTCCAGGTGAAAACTAAAGGTTCTTTGGAGCAACCACAGTGGCAAATACATCAATGTGACTGTCCATGGCATCTTAGAAGCAAATGGCACCATGCACAACCTTATGGCTCCTTACTCCCTGGCACAAAATGGTCATGCTGAGTGATGGAGCTGAACTATCATCAACTCAACCCTATCTTTGTTACATGGCACTGGTGTGTCTGCTCGACTGCCTGCTCCTACTCTTGATGCACCAGCAGCCCCACCAATGATGCCAGCTTCACCTCCATGCACACATGGCCCTCATTTTCTGGTCACCCCACCTTCTGTCATGCCTCCCATTCCTACTCACACTTGCACTATGTGCTTCAGCAGAATGGTTCCAGGAGTTGTAGCTCCACATGATGGGTATGATGGGGATGGTGGACAAGGTCACACCCAGCACTCTGCCTTGTCTGGTGAGCCTGAACCAGTCTTCACTGATATCCCACTCACTCTGCTGAGCTCTCCATTGTCTCCCACTTCATCTGGCACACCACTCACACTGGTCATGCTGATACCTCCACCTCATCACTCTGGGTGTACCACACAGCACCCTGTCCATTATGGCAAGAGCTCATATGGCTCCTGCTCATATGCCAATATACTGCAGGACCTGTCTGATGACAACACCAACAACAAATTCATTATGCCTGGCACAGGACCTTCTCTCTCATCACTGCTTGCTGCAGCTGCCACAACTGGCAACCCTCTTTTGCTGTGTGAAGCTTGTGCATTGCCTAATGCTGCTGACTGGGATGCTGCCTGCTGATATGAGCTGGTGATGCTCAAGGGCATGGGTATGTGGTCCCTCATTGACCTCCCTCCAGGCCACTCTGCAATTCCCAATAAATGGGTTTTTAAGCTCAAGAATGATGGTCACTACTGCATCCACCTTGTCACTGAGGGCTTTAAGCAAGTCCAAGGCATGGACTATGAAGAGGTCTTCTCCCCCATCACACATTTTGAGTCCCTGCACTCCTCTTTGCCCTTGCTGCTTCTCATGACTGGCACATCCACTCTATGGATGTAAAAAGTGTGTTCCTCAATGGTGACATTGAAGAGGAACTATACATGTGACAACCTGATGGTTTTGAACTGGCTGACTTTGCTGACAAAGTCTGCCAGCTTCACAAGTCCATATATGGTCTTAAGCAAGCTGCATGCCAATGGAACATGAAAATGGACGATTGCCTGGGATCACTTGATCTAAGCCACATCTCCTCTGATGCTGGCCTCTACATCAAGCAAGGGGGGAACTCCTATCTATTCCTAGTCTTATACATTGATGACATCACCATTTTCAGCAGCAATCTCTTGAACTCAAATGTGCTCTGTCTGCCACATTTGAAATGATGGACCTTGGTGAGACCAAGACCTATCTTGGCCTCAAGGTCACCCATGATCACATGCACTGCACACTCACCCTCTGTCAATTGTGCTGTATCAGCAATGTTGTTGTGTGCTTTGGAATGGCAGGGTGTAATATTGTCACAACCCCACTCTCACCTGTGTCACAACTAGTCCCATTCAATGGAACTGCCAGCACTACCTTGTGATCAATATACCAACAGATCATTGGCAGTCTGATGTATGCCATGATCATGTCATGCCTGGACATCATGTTTGCCATCAACACTCTCACACAACATGCTGCCAATCCCACACCAGAACACCTCACAGCCATGAAACATGTCCTGCACTATCTTGCAGGCACTACTTCATTCATGCTGAAATATGAGGGCTCCAGCAATGGTGAAATCACCCACACTCTGACTTTGACTGGGCTGCATTGCTTGCAGACTGTCAGTCAACCAGGGCCTTTGCATTCTTTCTCCATGGCACCACTATCTCATGGTCCTCTCACCAGCAGTAAGTAGTCTTGCTCTCCTCAATTGAAGCAGAATACATCACTCTGTCTCAAGCCATGGTGCAGGCTGCTTGGTACAGAAATATCACAGATGAACTTGGTGTCCCACTATCACTCCCACTCACATTGTTTGGTGACAACAAAGTGCTAAGAACAGCCTATTGGACAGTCTTAGGGAAGGTTTGCTATAACAATACCCCTGGTAACAAGGTAATTGACATATGCTTGATAAGCATAGTAACCATTCCTGATGATGATGAAGAGTGGGATCAATGAGATAGTGATAAGGATGATACCCCCAATGACTAAACAAGGATCCAGAGTGATGAGTTTAGGATGTCTTAGTCACACTTAGTGTGACTTAGAGACCTTAGACTTAGTTCTTAGAAAAATGAAGTGAGATTGTAATGAGCTTAGGTCAAGCACAGTATAGGAGAATCCCTAGATTGTGAAGTTGACAAGACTGGGGTTTAAGACCACCAGGCTTTCAACTACTTATACAAAAACTAGAGTCTTAAAGATAGTACAGGTAAATAAGGTTCACAGATCAACCATGATTGCACAGCAGTCAATGGAGTCATGTGACCTGAGACATGTCCATAGTAAGCTAAAGTAAATGTAGCCACAAGCATGAAATGAACAAGAGATAAACTAGAGATGAAATAGGATGAGCCCTTGCTAATTGTATAATGATAGTCCTTAGCAAGTAAATGTGAATAAATAAAGAAAGATAAAAAGATAAAGAAGCTTTACAGTACTTGGAGCTAAGCTCACACTCTAGTATGTAAATGCTAAAGTACTATAAAGGAAAAGAAAGAGAGTCCTTACTATAAGTAGGAGCTAAGCTCAACAACTGTAGTTAATACTACACTTATAGTAAGTAAGATAAGAAAAAGAAGAAAAGAAAAGAAACACGTTACAAGGTGCCAAAGCAAGTGCCTTGTAACACAAAGGGCCTGTTGACCTTGCCAACAACCCAATTGTTGGGAAAGGGACAAAGCACATCAGCACCAAGTCCCACTTTATTTGCCAGTGTGTCAAAGAAGGCCTCCTTGTGTTGTGTTGCATCCCCTCTGCCACCATCATCACTGATACCCTGACCAAACTTCTGCCACACACTGCATTCGAGATGCAATGTGCCAAACAAGGGGGGGTGTTGAATATTCATGTGTACATTTACTACTTTTCATTTGGCTTCTCCTCTGGACTCTTGCACCACAAATGTATGACACTTCCTATATGTATTATTATTTTTCATTTACATACTGAACTGTTTCACATTCCTGCATGTGCCCCACCAACTGCATCAACTTGACACACACCCTGCATCTATATATGGCAATTGTTGTTCTTTGCTCCTTTGCTCTCCACTTGAACCTTCACACTATACACTATATAAGACAAGCACATTACAGTGCAGCTCCTCAGACAGTTCTTACCACATCTGAGTGAGTACCTCCCTTCACCTGCTACACCTTATTCTTATATTATTCACACCACTGCAGCTGCTCCTCTTTTGTGTTGTGACCTCTCTGTTGTCACACACTTACTACCACTACAGGTTTGTCTCACTTATCTTAGACAGTTCTTACTGTGTCTGACTGCTCCTCTTTTGTGTTGTGACCTCTCTGTCATCACACACTTACTACTGCTGCAGTCGTGCATTTACTACCACTGCAGTTGCACACCAATTACTGCTGCAGCCATGCCCATGCTGCTCACCCCTTCAGGGATTACCTACCTAACCACATCCATGTTGTTTGTGTATGCACAGGCCTGGGCAAGCAAAGACAAATAAAATGATTGATAATAGCAGAGTAAGTGTATCCCCATAAGGGGAGAGGGCAGATAGCATAACTGCAGCAAGAAAGAAGTTGTGAATGCAGTAGGCAGCACAATGTGGTTTAAGTATGCTGCAGGGAAGAGTAAGAATAGTATAAGATGGAAGTGACAGTGATACTCACTCAGACAGGGTAGTAGATTTCTGAGGAGATGTAAGGTATGTAGTCCAACTTATATAGTGTACACCCTGTAAGGTTGGGGTGGAGAGTGTGAAGTAGAGTATAAGGATGCCCATAGTAAGGGAGACATGCATCATGTGGAGTAGTGAGTGGGGTGCAACAGTGTGGAGTAGTAAGTGGGTGTTGTAATGTGTAGAGTACATGTGGGACAAGTGGTAGCAAGTGGGGAAAGAAGCTGAATGAAATTAGTGTAGTAAGCTCACAAATATTCAACAATTTGTCCTTGCTTGCCTGAACCTGCACAAACAGTAAGGAGTATGTGTATGAGGGAAAGCTGAACAAAAATGAGTAGTATGCACAGAATCTTCAACATATATTCTACAGGAAGAAATAATAAAATGTGAACAGTGTAGGAGTAAGGACTGACCTCAGTCTCTTCATAGATGACTGAGGAGAAAGAAAACTATGTGAAGAAATTTTTCTGTAAGTAATGGGTCCATCTGTATCACCCCTGAGTCCCACAAGAGGTCCATGTAGCACAGTCATGCAGTCACTGTCACACATTGCTGTAAACTCCAACATGCCTTCATGTGATTGCCCTACCCCCCCTTGTAGGACAAATGTGTCATCTTGTGAGTGTTCAACCATGTGTTTCAACAGGGCACCCTTCATGATGAACAAGGACTGCCAGACAACTGGCACAAGTCTTCTTCTGGGCTTTAGTGAGCTCTGCTAATAGCCACTCTGAGCCTCACACCTACTCTCTGCATGGAATGTGTGTCAAATGCATTTCCTTGGGATGGTTACATTGCTGTGATTATAGGGTGAAGTTTCTCTCTCTGCTAGTGTTACAGTTTAGTATGCTAGATCGTTGGTTTTTCTTGGCTATTTACCCCACAGGACACTGTGCATATGGAAGTTATCTTCTTAATGCTATCTTATTGCTCTTTTATTGCCCTTTTAATCACTCTTCTAATTGCTCTTTTGTTGCATGCTCACTCACATCTCCAGTTCTACAGTCTTCCCATTTTTACATATCTATGAATTCATATTGTCCTATCTATCTTCTATTGGCTACTTGCTAGCATTCACATGGGTTCATTTACCTGACCCACATTGTTCCCCTTCTAGGATCTCTCTTGTTCTTATAGTTAGGAATCCTCTCTAACCCTACAGTTGTCCTACTATATCTGTACATGCAGGCTTAAGCAAGCAAAGACAAACAGAGCTAATGATATTCTGAAAGTAAGTGTGTCCCCAAGAGGGGAAAGGGCAGATAGCATATCTGCAGCAGGTAGTGGAACAAACATAAAATAGAGGTGATGTGAATAGAGGCAATGCAAATAGAGGTGACACGATGTGGCTGCAGCAAGTGAGAGTGAGAGTGAGCACAGTATGGTGACACAATGTAGTAAGAGCACTGCAGGGATGCAGTAAAAAGGTAGAACAGTTAAGAGGTAAGTGAGTACTCACTCAGACAATGTGTAAGACATCTGAGGAGATTGTATGTAGAGTACCCATCTTAAGTACTGTGTATAGAGAGGGTTGAAGAGGAGATTGTATGTTGGAGTACAAGGAGCTCCATAGTGGGGGTGATGCGCATCATGCAGAGTAATGGGTGGAGTGTGACAGCATGGGGTGAAGGTGATGCATGATGTGCAAAAAGAAGGTGGCATACATCACACAGAGTAGTGAGTGGATAGTCCATGGAGGTGCAGTAAGTATGTAATGTGTATGTGCAGTAAAGTAATGGGAGTGAGCCAAATGAAAGTATAGTAGTATGCACAAAAATCTTCTCCCTCCTCTATGTTGATTTTTACCTATCTGATGACACTGGACATACTACTGTAAACTGTCTGCTCATTCTTTCATGCATCTCTTTATATT
Source organism: Albatrellus ellisii (assembly GCA_003314395.1). Classification (NCBI taxonomy): domain Eukaryota; kingdom Fungi; phylum Basidiomycota; class Agaricomycetes; order Russulales; family Albatrellaceae; genus Albatrellus; species Albatrellus ellisii. The sequence goes on from QLPN01000448.1 coordinate 40,724, forward strand.
CATTCACATATCTATTTCTCTATTTATGTGTCTCCTTCTATATTCACATGTCTCTCTTTATATTTATGCATCACTATCTCTCACTCAGGCATCTCACATGGGTTTATTTACTTCATCTATATTGTTCCACTTTCATCTACATCCTTCTCCATTTGGGATATTCTTTGTTCTGATAGTTGTAGCTCCTGTGAGGCTGATGCTGACTAGCAAGGTCACACAAGAGCACACAAGAGGGAGGGACAAAAGGATGATAATACATCAAGGACTAACTCACTATAAGTGGATATCCCAGATGTACTAAGCTAAGGAGTACATACTACAGAGGTACAGTATATATAGTAAAGGAGTCAGTGCACAGACCATGTGCTATTGTTGTAGGGCAGGCATATGTAAATAAGATGCACAGTAAGTGTGAGAATGATCGATAAGCAATGTGCAGCATTGCACAGTATCAATCAGTGACTGTGAGAATATGAGTCATAGTATAGTAGTAATCAGGCTGATGATGATATGGGAATGAGTCATACTTGATCACTCAAGATCTACAATATTGATAAGATGTATCATGTAGATCTTGAGTGATAAGATCGGAATAAATGAAAAGAAAAATAAACGTGTCCTGACAGCTCCTCTCTAATCTTATTGATGCTACACTATATCTTCTCTCCTCTTTCACTCTAATGCCTCAGCACTCTTGCATGTGGCTGAGGTAGGCTTCTGCTGCACTCTCTTACACTCTGTCTGACATACCTGCATCTTGTGCAGCTGCTCCTTCTTTTACATATCTTTTACATACCTCCCTCTCTTTCAGGTACTGTCATTATCTTGTCTTAGCACTCTTGCATGTTGCTGAGCTGCTCCTTCTTTTATGCATCTCCTCTTATCTTTTATGTGTCTCTCTCTCTTGCAGATGTGGTCCTATCAACCACTGTTGTCTGTCTGTTGGGCACTAGCCATATTGGTTGCCCTCTCCCATCTTGGCTTACAAGCCTATCTGTTCTATGTTATGGTCTTTGCTCCATTTGTTATGTTGCCCATTTATCATCACTCTTGCCCCAAACCTCAGCACTTCTTGTCTGTTGCTGAGGTGATGCTCTTGTCTACTCTTTCTACTCTCATCTGACAGTACCTCCCTCTTAGTCATTCTCTTTTGTCACATCTTTGTTGCACCCTTGTCATGTATTCTCATATCTTTTCATATGCTCTTCTATCTCAGGTACTGTCTCTCATTGTCTTGGCACTTCTTGTCTGTTGCTGAGTTGTTCTCTTTTGCCATGTCTTTGTTGCACCATTGTTGTGTATTCTCATATGCTCTTCTGTCTCAGTTACATCTTTGTTGCATCTTTGTTGCATCTTCATTGCATATCTGTATCCCAGGGATATGCCCTCTGGATCATTGCTCTTATCCTGGCCCTAGAAGTTCTTATCTTTTATGATATTGCACATTATGCATTTATACACAGATGGGTGGCTATAACCATGCAGGGCTTGAGCTGTAACACAGACTCAAGTGCTAAGAGCAGCCTATTGGATGATCTTAGGGATTTGATGATTGAATACTCCTGGTAATGACATAGTTGATACTGATGCACCTGATGATGATGAGGAGAAGGATTTATGGGGTAGTGATGAGAATGATGACTCTGATGACTATACAAGGATCCAGGGTGATCAAGTGTAGAGATGTCTTAGCAATGCTTAGTGACTTAGAGATCTTAGGCTCAATATTTTAGAGTGAGACTGAGGTGAGCTTAGATCAAGTGCAGTATAGGAGAAATCCCTAGATTGTAAAGTTGACCAGACTGGGGTTTAGGACCACCAGGCTTGTCCCTACTTATACTAAAGATGTGTTCTAAGTATAGTATAAGTAAGTAAAGTTTACTGATCAACAATGATTGTGCAGCAATCAACATGATCAGGTGACTATATCATGTCCATAGGAAACTACAAGTAGCCACAAGTGCAAGATGAATGAGAGATAAACAAAGAGAAACAAAGATGAGATACAACAAGTCCTTAGCAAGTAAATGTAAAATAAATAAATAAATAAATAAAATAAAGATAAGGAAAAAGGAGAAGATATGCTTTATAGTACTTAGAATTAAACTCACAACTTAGTATATGAACACTACAGTACTATAAAGGATAAGAGAAAGTAGAGTCCTTACTATAAGGAGGAGCTAAGCTCTCAGCTGTAGTTAATACCACACTTATAGTAAGTAAGATAAAAAGAAAGAAAAAGGAAAAAACAAGTCTGTTATAAGGTGCCAAAGCAAGTGCATTGTAACAGTGGACTTAGTGAGGATGTGAGTCCCACATATCCCTGAAGGGAAGCCAGGCACACTCAATCTAATGTTCACACAAAAGAAAGAGGAAATCCAGCTGTATCAAGCTGGGTCCATTTGCTATCTACTATCCAACCTTCATAGTACTGGAATGCACACATGGACCAGGTGCAGTACACTAGGGCAGGTACTCTAAGTAAGTAGCACAGCATCCATGGGAGTCCCTCTAGGGCAGGCTGTAGGGACTGTGGGTGACAGAGGATTAGATATGATCCAGGATAAGATGAAAGGGATCATATCTAATCAGATATCAAAAGAAACATTAAAGAAATAAAAGAAAAGAATAAGGAGTAAATGTGCTAAGTAAATTGGAATCTCACAGACTTCAATATCCAAATGTCTCAGCATCATCAGCCTTAGCAAAATGATCCTGAAGTGGATCAGCCACAGCCTCCTGCACCTCCTGCACCCCCCATCCTCACTTTGGCACATGCTGCCTGCAGGGCCAGATCCAGCTCCCTCCATTCACTCAGCCACCACCCACTCTTTCTAGGCTGTTGAAGGGTAGTGATTGTTCACACAGATTATGGCAGACAATGATAACTGAAATCAATATGAGCAACAAGTGTGTATAGTTCCCACATAGGAGAAGTGAGAGCAGCATAACTGCAGCAAGTAGGTTAGGTGCGGGCAGTGAGGATAGTGCCACAACACAAAGAAGGAAGCTGCAGGATTGTGATGAGAGAGAGGATAAAATGGTAAAGAAGTGTACTCACTCAGTGTTGTTGTAAGACAACTACTGAGGATATGTAGTGCATATAGTGCATCTTATATAGTGGGTAGAGAGTAAGGTTAAAGTGGAGAGATTATCCTAAAGTACAAGGATACCTATATGTGTGGAGGACACATGTCATCCAGAGTATGAGTGGTGTGGGAGTAGGGGAGAACCCTGTGGGGTTGTGATGATGTGGTGAATTGTCATATGTATGTAACTATGTGTACAGGTGAAGGGAAGGTAATGCTGAATGAAAAGTAAGGAGTGGGAGGTGTAATGATGATGTACAGTGAAAGTTCAACAGTGATCCACTTGCAAAGAGGTTCAGGAGCAAATATGCCAATACAATGCTGCATTTGCATTCACATCTGTTGCTGCAAATGTCAATGATGCTGTCCTTGTTGGGTCTGTGGGCCTTATGCATTGAGACTCCATGGCTCTCTTCATCCCAAGATGGGGGCCCTCCTGCCAAACCCTGGAGTCACACCACACTATGCCCAGCTCTATGTCATTGATCCTGACCTTGCTGTGAATGTGCACTTGGCCAACAACTCTAACCTTGACCCATCCACCATGCTGGATCTCCATACAATGCTGCTTGCCAACAACCCATACATTAACATGTACAGGCAAGCTCATGAGATCCTCAAGGACAAGGCTCCAGAAGAGCAGATCATTGTGGCTGTTTGCATCACTGTGGATCCCAACACAGACCTGTGCAGATACAATGCTCCCACTGCAAAGGAGATTGCTGCCATCATTCCTGGGAGTGGAGGACAACAGGTGGACTTGCATTGTGAAATTGTTGTGTGCCTGCATGGAGGTAGCCTTAGGAGGATCAGCCATCTGCACCACAGTTATTCCCCATTGCATTATGTCCTCCTGTTCCTGCTAAGAGTGGCCTATTGGATGGTCTTAGGGATTCATTGATTGAATACTCCTGGTAATGAGATGGTTGATGTAGATGTTCCTGATGATGATGAGGAGAGGGATCAATGAGATAGTGATGAGAATGATATCTCCAATGACTATACAAGGACCCAGGATGATTAGTATAGTGACATGTGGTGACTTTAGAGATCTTGGACTTAGTTCTTAGAGTTGTGAAGTGAGTTGTAGGTGAGCTTAGATCAAGTGCAGCATAGGAGATTGCAAAGTTGACAAGACCAGGGTTTAAGACCACCAGGCTTGTCACTACTTATACTAAAGACATATCCTAAAGATAGTACATGTGAATAAAGTTCACAGATCAGAGATGCATCCATAGTAAACTAAGTAAATAGCCACAAGTGCAAGTGGAATGAGAGATAAACAAAAATAAACAAAGATGAGATGGAATGAGTCCTTGCTATTTGTATAGTGATAGTCCTTAGCAAGTGAATGTGAATCAAATAAATAAAGATAAAAAAGGATGTAAGATCCCTTATTGTATTTGGAGTGAAACTCACAGCTTAGTATGTAAAGACTAGGTACTATAAGGGAAAAGAGATAGAGTCCTTACTAAGTAGAGTGGAACTAAGCTCACAGCTGTTGTAAAAGTACACTCTAATAGTAAGTAAGATAGAAAAGAAAAAAGAAAAAAGAAAAAAGAAAAAAGAAAAAAGAAAAAAGAAAAAAAGTCTGTTATGAGGTGCCAAAGCAAGTGCCTCATAACAATTCCCCAAAGGTGACTCTGGCTTCCACATCAACATACCATCACAGCCAGGTCCAAGTGGTCAGATGTGCTCCAGAACTGTCTCCCAGCAGTCCTACTATAGGTACCATGCCTTTGTTACGAGGCACTTGCTTTGGCACCTCGTAACGGTTTTCTTTTCCTATTTTTCTTTCTCCTTTTCCTATTTTACTTACTAGTACAGCGTAGTATTACTACTACAAGTGTGAGCTTAGCTCCACTTTACTTAGTAAGGACTCATCTTTCCTTTCTCTTTTATATAGTACTTAAGTGTGAGCTTAGCTCCAAGTACTATATTAAGACTTATCTTTTCTTCTTTATTTATTATAACATTTACTTGCTAAGGACTATTACTATACAATTAGCAAGGACTCTCTTTTCTCGTTCTTATTTACTTCTGTTTATCCCATGTTCATTTCACACTTGTGGCTGAACCACTTATATCACATGAACGCGTATTTACTGTGCTTTACTGCGCATTATCATTTACTTACTGCGCATTACTGTGCAACCTTGTTATTGTTAGATCGCTAGTTTTGTATAAATAGTTGACAGACTGGCGGTCTTAAAAACCCCAGTCTTGTCAACTTCACAAATTAGGGATTCTCCTATACTGTGCTTGATCTAAAACTCGCTACAACCTCATCTTTCCATCTAAGAACTAAGTCTATAATCTCTAAGTCACTCTTGGGACGTCACTAAGATATTCTACACCGGTCACTCTCAATCTTTGCGTCATCACTCACATAAAGAAGAACTTCCATTACTTGTGTCAAAACGTGCACCCAATCTCAATTACCAGGAGTATCAATATAGACCTTCCCTACAACCGACCATTAGGACACTCATAGCAGCCTTCACCAGACTCAATGAGGCAGACATCCTGTTTTGCAGTGGCAAGCTCTTCCAGCAGAATTTGGTTGATGCCTAGGTATCAATTGAGGAGACAAATTTGTACTGGACCAGGACTCATCAAAAAGACATATGTGCAGATCTCTACCAGGGGCCTCATGATGCAGTTCACAGCAACCAGGATGGTGCTCCAATCAATCTTGGACAGCAGGGCCAGTGCTGTTACAAGGCACATTGTGAGGCTGATGCTATGTTGAAGCTGAACAAATGAAGAAAAGCTAAAACAAACAAAAAGGACAATCACACTTTGACTAGCAGATATCCCAGATATATAATCAGCTAAGTAGAATAAGAGAAAGGGGAAGCTACTGTACCTAGTGGATATCCCAGATGATCAGAACTGGGGAATAAACCACTAGGAGTCCTATGTATATATAGTACCCTAAAGCATGCACAGACCATGCAGTACAGTATAGGGCCAGAGAATGAGAAAGTATAGTAATGATGTCATACCTAATAATAGAAGGGATGTGTAAGTGCTGACTGAGGCTCCGCAGTAACTGTGGGAGTGATTTGTGATACTCCACAGCAAGTGTGAGAAGGATTGGTGAGCATGTGCAGTAAGAGTGAGAAAATGAGTCATAGCTAAAGATAGAATGGGCCAATTGAAGATCAGATGACATACATGTCATCAGCCGATAAATACAAACAAGAAGAATGCATGACCATGGGAATCGCTTTGATAGATCAGGAGCGATTGTAAGATCTATGGTGATAGAGACATAAGAAAATAAAGGAAAAATGAAGAGTAAAATAGGGAAAATAATAGTGGCCTGACAAATACCCCCTTCTTAAGGTGAGATGTCTCAATGAGTGAAAAATGGAGATGAGCAAGCATGGCAAATGTCTTCTTCTTCACCTTCCATAGACTTGAAAGGGATGCCAGCAAAAGTGATGGAGAAAGAGGAATGATAGAGGAAGACTTGGATAATTCTTTCAAGTCTTCATATGATTTGGGAGTAATGACTCCATCATCATCTTCATCTGTAAAGTCATCTTCATCTTCAATAATACCAAAAGGTACTTCCTCATATCCTTCATCAAGAACTGGTGGAGTGGATAGAGATGTTTCTTCATGAAGTCATCAAGCATAATGTGGTTGAGCCATCATCTCTGGCAAATATTCCATCTGGTAAAGGGAATAAATGGCTACCAAGTGTATTGCTTGAGGATGTTCTTTATGGTACCTCTTGAGCATATCAGGAATATCTTCCATCAATACTGAAGTGGGTTCCCAAGAATTTTCCTCTGCAGGGTAGTCCTTCCATTTGACCAGATATTGAACTTTGCCTCAAGAAAGATGACTATTGAGAATTTCTTTGACTTCATATTCTTCTACACCATTCTTGATAATAGGAGGAGGGGGAGGGCAAATTTCTTGTTCAATGATAATGTCTTTGACAAAAGGATGAAGTTTGACAACATGGAAAACTGGGTGGATCTTCATCATATTTAGGAGTTTAAGATAGTATGTATTGTTGGAGAGTACTTCAAGTACTTCATATGGTCCAAGACATTTATGATTCAATTTCTTCATCAGTCTACCAGTGTTGATGTTAGTGGCTTCAAGCCATACTTTATCTCCAATGGTATAGATGGGAGTTTTGCCTCTGTGTTCATCATAAAACTTCTTCATATCATCTGCTGCCTTCTTCAATGATACTTCTGCTTCTTCTCTGATATGTTTGAGTCCTGCCACAAACTGATCCACCGATTCAATCTTGGTAGACATACAAGGTTCATGACCCATTTGCAGATTTTGTCCATGAATGGTGAATATTTTGTTGCTGAATTAATGTGATTATTGTAAGTGAATCCTGCCATGGGTAGCCAACTGGCCCAATCATTTTGTCAATGGTTGATAAAGATACAGAAATATTGTTTGATTTCTTGATTTATCCATTCTGTTTGACCATCAGTTTGAGGATGATAGGCTGTGGATGTAGCCATTTGAATCCCTAATAAATGATTCAATTCACACATGACCCATGACACAAATTGTGGACCTCTGTCTGATAACACCTTCTCTGGAAGACCATGATGTTTCCAAACATGATCTCTCATAAGGCATGCTACTCCTTCTGTGGTGATCATCTCTGTGGTTGGAATAGCATGAATCATTTTGGTAAAACAATCCATGACCATGAGGATAGAATCATTGCCTTGGCTTTCAAGCAATTTGATGATAAGATTTGTAGAGATAATCTGCCAAGGATGTGATGGAATTTCATTAGGTGTTAACTCTCCTTGTGGTTTTGTAGGGAAAGTCTTTGTTCTTTGACATAAATCACATCCTTTGATGTATTTCTCCACATATGATGCCATGTTTGGGAACCAGAAATGTCATTGAACCATTTCCAAGGTTTTCTTGTAACCTGGATGTCCTGCTAGAGGTGAATTGTGGCAGGTCTTCATCAGCTTGGCATACATTGTTTCTGGAACATAGAGTTTCCCATCATAGAAAAGTGTCTTCTTATCATCTTCACTCCATCTTGCGAACATTGCAGTTTTCCTCAAGTCTGCATCTAACTTGTCCCAAATGATATAATTGTGGTCTTCTTTTTGTGCATCTATGATTCTCTTCCAGATGGGAGGACTAAGTGTTGCAAGGGAAATCTTGTACTTGAAAAATTCTGGCTTGAGCAAGATGATGTTCTTGTTGTCATCTTCTACCCCCTTCTTATGGTCCAAACATCTCAAGAGGAGATCAGGGCAAACATTGGTAGCACCTGGTTTGTGGACCATATCGATCTGGAAGTGAGACAAATAAAGTGATCAACAAGCTTGATGATGATTGAGTTTCTGGGCTGTCATGAAGTATTCCAAATTTTTGTGGTCAGTGATGACTTGAACAGGGTGAATGGAACCTTCAAGGTAATGATGCCATGCTTCCAGAGCACAAATGATGGCCAACATCTCCTTGTCATATATGTTGTAGTTACACTCAGCAGGAGACAAACCCTTACTGAGGTAAGCAACTGGGTGCCACTTGTTATCCTGTCAAAGCTGTGAAAGGACTGTGCCAGTGGCATAACCAGAACTATCTGCTTCAACTCTGAATGGATATTGCTCATCTGGAAAGACTAAAACTGGTTCAGAACACACAGCATCTTGTAAACAAGTGAACACCAACTGCTGTTTCATCATTCCAATGCCACTTGACATCCTTCTGCATAAGTTCATTCCAGGGTTTAGCAATATTGGAGAACCCAAGAATAAATCGATGATAAAAGTTGCAAAAGCCCAAAAATGAGCAGACATCATGAAGGTTCTGTGGAATTGGCCAGTCTTTGATACCCTGTATTTTGACTGGATCCATAGCAATTTTGTCAAAAGAAATCTTCAGACCAAGGAAGTCAATTAAAGTCTGTTTGAACTTGCATTTTTCTGGTTTGAGATAGAGTTTATTATCTGTGAGTATTTGAAGGACTTCCTGTGTGACCTTCCAATGTTCTTCCAACATTGCTGTGAAAATCAAGATGTCATCCATGTATACCACCACAACTCCACGAGATATGAGACCACAGAACTAGTGGTTCATCATCATTTGGAAAGTGGCAGGGCTATTGCAGAGACCAAAGAACATGACATTGTTACAAGGCACTTGCTTTGGCACCTCATAACAGTTTTGTTTTTTGTTTTTGTTTTTGTTTTATCTTACTTACAAGTAAAGTGTAGTATTATTACTACAAGTGTGAGCTTAGCTCCACTTTACTTAGTAAGGACTCATTTTCCTTTTTTCTTTTATAGTACTTAAGTATTTACATACTTAAGTATGAGCTTAGCTCCAAGTACTATATTAGACCTATCTTTTTCTCTTTTATCTTTCTTTATTTATTATAACATTTACTTGCTAAGGACTATTACTATACAATTAGCAAGAACTCACTTCACTCTCTAAAGAACTAAGTCTAAGATCTCTAAGTCACTCTAAGCATCGCTAAGACATCCTAAACTCGTCACTCTGGATCCTTGTTTAGTCATTGGTGGAATAATCCTCATCATTATCTCATTGATCCCAATCTTCATTGTCATCAGGAACATCTATTATGCATATCAAGCACATATCCTCTACCTTGTTACCAGGGGTATCATTACAGATCTTCCCTAAGACCATCCAATAGGCTGCTCTTAGCAGACAAGAGGTTCAAACAAACCCTTGTTAGTGATGAAGGCAGCCTTCCATTCATCACCATCTTTGATCCTGACATTGTTGTAGCCCCAACAGATGTCCATCTTGGTGAAATACCACACTCCACAAAGACGATCAATCAATTCTGAAATGGGAGGGGATAACTATTCTTGATCATCATGTCATTGAGCTTGCAATAATCTTGAACAGGTTGAAGATCTCCAGATTTCTTTTTGATGAAGAAGAAAGGTGATGCCATAGGAGATTTTGAAGGGCAAATTTGACCACTCTTCATATTTTCTTTGATGAACAATTACAATTGTTTTTGTTCGTCTAAGGAAAGATTGTAGACTTTACCGGCTGATGGTTTTGCACCTGGTTTAAGTTCAATTGCATGATCCCAAGGACATCTTGGAAAAAGAGAGTCAAGAGCTTCTTTATCAAAAACCTGTTTGAAACGATGATATGCTTTGGGTATGATGTCCTCAAAATTCTTCTTCAACTTCTTTCTTTCTACTTCAATAGCAAGATCTTGGCTAATATTTTGAATGGCTGCCTCCATTTCTTTTTGATCAACCATAACCATCAATATCTGATCTCCTTCTTCAGCTGCAATCTGTTCTTTGGCTTCTTGATGTATAGTCTGATTTTGCTGCTTCATCAGCTTTTTGTACAATTTCCAGACTTGTCTATCAGTTTTGAGGCATACTTCACATCTGTGAGGACATCTGGTGAAGTGTATTTTTCCCTGTAACCAGTCAATTTCAGGGTTATGGATTTTCAACCATGATTCTCCAACAAGAACATTCTTTTTGCCCATATTGCAGACTGCAAAGGTAGCATGTTCAGTATGGCCATTGATAGTCATGATGAAATCAATCATCTCTTCAATAGATCCTCCTTGATTGAGTGATCCATTGACATTGTAGACCAGCATCGGTTTTGCCAATTTTTTTGTGTTTAAGTTGTTTTTCTTGACAAGTTCTTTGTCAACATATAATCCAGTGGCTCCTGAATCTAGTAAGGCATCTACTTCCAAGACAGCTCCTGTATCCACTGTTTTGATTTTGAGTTTCATTTCTGGAAAACTCATGATATTGAATATTGTTCTTTGAATATATTCCTTTTTCTTGACAGGAGGAATAACCTGTTGCACTTGAGGCTTCACTTCAGACTGAGAACAATATGGAACAATGCATGTTAAATAAATTTGGGTACAAGCATTGAGATGATTAACATTTGTATCATCAGTCTGAGGCATAGAAAACCTATTGTAGGACAGCAAACTCGTGCTCAGTTCCTGTCCAATCCAAAACCCAGCTGTTGTGCTCCACTCTTTGAGCACATTGGATCATTCAATCTGAGACCATGTGCCTGGAACCCCTTCTGCATCTCAGCCAAGAAGTCTGCTTCATTCAGTGCACACATCTCCTGAAGGGTCCTTGCATTCCCCCTTTGTTGTTGTTGTTGCCCTGGTCCTTGAGGGCATCTTGGTTCTGGACAATCTCTGGCAAAATGTCCTTCTCTTCCACAATTGAAACAAAGGTGAGGGTGTTGTCCTCTTGCCCTGTCAACATCCATAGGTTCTCCTGCTGGGGCAGCAGTAGGTGTATATTCTTGACAAGGAGTGAAATTACACTGTTGTCCTTGAGGTTTTCCAAAGGACTGCTGCTGTCCCTGCTGTTTTCTTCCCCATGTCAACTCAAAATTTTGCATGTCTTGCCAGACATATGCCCTCATTCTTGCTCTCCTGATCCAACTGTCCAAGTCAGAGGGAAGTGGTGTCTCCATATAGCATGACTGGAGAAGAGGACAATTCATCCCCTTTTTGAACAATGTGTTGGATTCTGTTTCATTTTTACACCATTGAGCAGTTCCTATCTCTCTATATCCTCTTATCTATATCTTATCTCATCTTATTTTTCCCATCTTCATCACCCTGACCTGCCCTTATGTCTGTCTTATGTATTACCTGGCATTGGCCCTGCCCCATCTTGTCTTGTCCTGTCTACATCTTGTTTATGTCATCTGGCTCTACTCTTTCCCATGTCTACTTCTGGCCATGCCTTTTCCCTTACTATGTTAGACAGTTCCCTTTGTCTCAGTCTTTGGAGTGGAGCTACAACTCTATAGCTTCATCTCCATATCTACTTTTCCCCTGTTGTCTTGTCTTTCTCTCTAAGTCTTTCTGCACCATGGAAAGCATCTCATCTGTTATCTGCACCCTCATGTCTGGCACCCTGTCTTCGTCTTTACTCCCCCAGCTGCTGCAATTCATCTCATCCATGCTCCTCATCCTCTTAGCCTGCTCATGCCTGTTCTCACACAATGTGCATAGCACATCATTGTTATATCCAGACACTGCTTTATAAAGGAGGAATTCAGTGATGTATTCCTTGATATGCCTACTTCCTTGAGAAATGGTAGTCAATTTCTGCTGCATGGTTTGTTCTTCATTATGATCTCCAAATGTTATCTTCATCATTGTCAGGAGATCATTGAAATTTTTGAATGGCTCATTGTGTCTCATAGGCTCAGCCCTATGTGCTTCTATTTGTCACAGAATACCCTTCTTCCATTCTTCTGCATATCCTCCTTTGATGTAAGACAGTATGACTGTCACTTTATTGTTGTCTTGATATTCTGGATGTGTGCATAAGATGAGATAGATTTGGTCCAAATAAGATTGGAATTTCTTTTTGTCTCCATCAAAAGGAGTTGGTTCTGTGATGCAAACCTTGGGGAGGTGGACCTGGGGTGGGAGGCCTGTTCTGTGACCTGAAGAGGAACCTCCTCCTTCTGCTATTGCTAGATGATTCATCAGGTTCATCACTACCTCTTGTTGCACAGCTAGCAACTTCTGCTGGTCCATCACCATCTTCATCATCTCCACAAAAGTTGGTGGTTTGTGCTCTTGATCCATATGAGCAGATACTGCAGATGGAGGTTGAAGAGTTGCTGCTAAGGCTGTACCAAGACCTTTGATATCTGATTCTAAGTTGAGGGACATTGATGGTTCTTGATCTCCTAAACTCATGAATCAATTCCTCAAGTGTGATTCTGGCTCTTTGCTCTCCTCTCTGTGCTGTGGTGGAGATGGCTGTCTCCTGCTCCAAGCATTCCACTGATTGTCTTGTGACAGTTTGACTGATAATTTGTTGTATGACTTTGATGAGTGTTCCTGTACTTCTGTAGTTGAGCAATGTTAAATTGATTGCATGCTCAGTCATAAAACAGAAGCACTATATTTTCAATAAAATGCATAGATGATAAAGCAAAAAAACAAAAGGACCATGAAGATTTGAAAAGGAGATATGTCTACACTAGTATGTAGATGCTTCTGGACCTCCTGCTGTATATGAAGTGAAGTGATGATGGGGATTGATATGGAAGGCACAATCTGGATGAGTTGCTAACTTGAGTAGGACAGGGGGAGGGATGAGGGAAGGGTCATTGTAATACTGGTACAACAACTCTCTGAAGAGGAGGGGAGGGTACTTAATGTGATACCTCCTATCCTGATTTCTCCACTGCTCTGACCTAGGATCTGGAAACAACTACAAAGGAAAGCATTTGTAGTTAGTCAAAGGTTTGCTTCAATGCTGAATGATGATGCATGTGTGCCAAGCTAAGAGGTGATGGTGAAGGTGAAGGCAGACAGTGGAGGGGCAGGTAACAGGAAGGAGGGAGTAAAAGTTAACACTTAGACCTTTGTCTAAGAGATGATCTGTCCTAGAGCAAGTGTGGGGGGGATGAAGGTGGCATGTAGAAGGGGCAGGTGGTCCCTGAGCTGTCAGTAGATCCTGACTGTTCCCAGGTATTCTCTCTTCCAAAGTGCTCCTCCCAGAATGTCCATGATTGCATATTGACCATTCCACTCCAAGGGTCCACCACATGCATGCTGTGCTGGATGTTGCTGGGCACAATGTGGATGTGGAGGGGGTGAACACTATAACAACTGATGAGGATTTGAAGAGTAGAGGATGGTGAGAAAGGGACATATACTTTAGTCCACAAGCTGCAGGTACACTCACTCTCATTTTTCTGCCAAATACAATGTTGGCAGAAGTGGAGAGGAGGGCAAGGAAAGAAAAGGTTGTGGTAGAAATGGACTTGTTTGCATTTGGGCTTATGAATGAATCCTATGGTGTAGAAGGGGTGGCAGACAAAGCACAAGTGAAAGCACCAGTATGCAGGAAAGGGGGGAACAGGAAAGTGATGGGGATGGTGGAGGTGGGAGTTCTGATCAATTGTGAGGCTGATGCTATGTCAAAGCCAAACAAATGAAGAAAAGCTAAAACAAACAAAAAGGACAATTGCACTTTGACTAGCAGATATCCCAGATATATAATCAGCTAAGTAGAATAAGAGAAAGGGGAAGCTACTGTACCTAGCAGATATCCCAGATGATCAGAACTGGGGAATAAACCACTAGGAGTCCTATGTATATATAGTACCCTAAAGCATGCACAGACCATGCAATACAGTATAGGGCCAGAGAATGAGAAAGTATAGTAATGATGTCATCTATATAATAATGGGACTATGATTGGTAAGTGGTCCCACATTAGGGAAAAATGGCATGTGAGGAGGTCAACATGTGGTTGAGGTAACAGTGCTACAAAAAATCATCCCCTGGTGTAGTGTGCTGTGCGCAGCAGTGCAGCATGCATGTGGCAATGTGGCATGCACATGGCAGTGTGGTGCAGCATGCCAGCATGGTGCATGTCCTGGCTTTTTTCCAACCACTCTACACACCACCTCCTGCCATCCAATCCTCTCCATTACCTACCCATCCCATCCACACAGATTGAGTACAATGGTAAGGGTGGAAAGACGCATCCATGTCTGTTTGGGACTCAGATGGATCACATGCAGGCTCAACAAAAGACATTTGGGTGCATCCTGTTTCTCAAACTCCCTTCTGCTTACTGACATCTGCACGCCCATGCTGATGTGTCAACAGTGTGTGGGCCCCTACCTGCCCCCTGTGCCCACCCTCATGCCCACATTGCTGCTGTGTCAACAGCACATGGCTGTCCACCCACCTGCATGGCTGCCATATGAACAGTGCATGGCCACCACCTGGCCACCCATGCCACTGCTGTGCCAATACAGCATGGCCACCACCTCCTCACCTGCACTGCCACTGTACCAGCACAGTGCAGCAATGGTCACAAGGATGGTGGCAGAGGCACCTCCACTCATCTCAAGAGTTAATGTGGCAGCAACCTCAGACCCTATACTTGCTAACTACCTTCAACTAGCTGCTGCAGGTCATGCTACTACAGACCAACTAAAGACTTTGGGACTGTTCATTCAGTCTCTCACTGCTGGGCCAAGTGCAATTACCCATTCCCTACAAGCCCAAATATGGAATGTGTCATCTCCCCACAACAGCCCTGATGTTGTGCCACAATCTATGATTACTTCTCAACCTGTTCCTCCTGCAATACCATCCTTTAATACACCAACAAACCCATAGGTTATTCACACCTCCCCAGCCATTGGTAATATACTCAAAGCTTCCCCAGATCCCCCAATCAGATGTTTTGTGCAGAGGCACACTTACCACTCCACAGACACCATCGCCATGCACAACCTTGGTGTCATGGTGGTGCACCAAACAAACAGCACCTTGATGAGCTACAATGGCTTCAGCTCCTCTCTTGGACATACAGAGACACAGCAGTCATTGGTGGGCCTGAGCATGAGCCAGCCCATGAGCCAGCTGCTGATGCACATGACTGCACTGCCACACAAATGTCCCCCATCACCACAGGAGCACAAGTGCCATGAGGATGTGTATGGTCCACCTCCATCACATAAGTGGCCTAGGGTGGTCTCACCCCCTGGCTGCAACTGTGACAGGTGGGAAGGGCATGGGTGGAGACACTATGGGAGCCCATTGTGGGACCATGAGCATGAGAGGGATGGCCCTCCACCAAGGCAGGCAGGAAAGGATGCGGTTGAGGACAACAAGGGCATTGTGCTGCCATCAGTGCTGTCCTGGTTCATAGGCCCACTGCCACTGTCTGGCTCTTTTGATGGTGCATCATTCTTGGTTTGGAATGCACTCTTTCAATGGTCTGGAAGGACTGAAAAAATAAAGCAAAGCTTCAAGCAATTGTATTTATACTTTTCTGAAAGCAGTACCCCTGTTTAACATGACTGTATTTTCAGAAGTCTAAAGAGCATGTTTACTTGCAACATTGACTGCCTGAAGGGGATCTCCTGACCCAACTCCAAAATATGAAAAATATTTGCTGTTCAAGGCATCACATTTGCTTGAGGCAACAACACCTGGCAGGTCAGATGAGATGGCAGTGGAGGATGACATACCTGATGTGCCTGGGCCAGATGCTAGCCAGGACATCACAGAATGGAAGGAGATGATTGAGGTGCTCAAGGTGCAGAGGGAGGTGAGCAGGATGGGGCAGGAGGGCAGGGACTTGGCAGGTGGTGAGGGTGGTGTTAAGTATGGGTGGGAAGGGGACAGCCAACCACTGACATTTCAGTTTGAGGAGCCTGAGACAGAGCAGCAGCAAGTTGCCTTGAACAAGTGGATCAGGCTGCTCAAGATGAACTTGCAAAGAAAGTCAGTTGCATGGGGCATTGTGGCCTTTGCAGTGGCCACATCCCCACACAACCAGCTCATGTATTTGTCGATGATCATTGCACTGTATATTACTGGTATATTGTAATGGTATACTACATGATATTATCCTTCATAGATATTGCAGTCTACAAATACAGCAGTTCTTCCAATATTCAGTCATATTGGTGGGGAAAATGCAAGCTATGTGATGATGGACAGTCAGTAGAAGTGTCCAGCAGACAAGCAGACTGCACAGCAGTGTGTGCATGAGCCCCATGCATATATTGATGTGGCACAGTACATGTGGCACATCATCAAAGCGACTTCATTGATCTCTCTTCTTCCCTCTTTCCACCTGCCTACTCTGAGCTCTCTCTGTCTGGCTTATCTTATTAAACTGTTTCTCTCTCTTTTGTGAAGAAACATTTTGCTTCCTTTCTGTCCAAAGCTTGCTTTGGGTGGTTCTTTCAGAGAGACCAAGCATAAAGATTTGTGAAGTCTACCAGCATGGCCTTAGTTTGCTATTGCCAAAGGCAGTTGTTCATTCAATTGCTGGACCTCTCTCAATCTGTGGTGTTCAGCTGCTTGCTCTCAACCTCACTTCCACCTGTCTAACAGAAAAGGGGTGATACCTGAGTTGCACCTTTTATAACAAAGGCATAAGCATTGTGATCTGACACTGCCTTGCAGTGATTTCCTCTGACTGTGACTATCTGGGGTGTGTGGAGGATCTGGCAACTCTATCTCTGGCTCTGGCTCTGGCTCTTGGTTTTTTTCACAGCTGCCTTTCTTCTTTTAAATGGATAATACCTCAAGGTATATTTCTTTATTCATTTCTATCCCTCATCCTTTTCTAAATTTCTATATATCCTCTTACAGCCCTGGATCTCTTCAATATGAAACACCACCCCCAGATGCACAGCAACATGCTCAATTGCCTGGGTATGTTTTTCTTTTTTCTTTCTTTCTTTTTTTGTGCTAACATTTCATGCTCTTTTCAGTCCACAACTACCTGCTGCCAATCAAAGCCCTGAGATCCAGCATGAGGATGCAGATCAGAGGTATGTCATCATCTACACCTCTCAATTCTCAATTCTTTATGACTGACTCCTTCCCTCCCTTTTTCTTAGGTCACCACCACACACTCCTGAGTGCACTTGCCAAAATCAGCGTGAGCAAGATAGGATACAGCATGAACTGCAAATGACATCACCATCATCACATCGTGCACAGCAAAGGGATCCACCTGTGGGGAATATCCCACAACCCAACTTTCAACAACCACAACAGGCTGCCCCTCTCCCTCAGAATCCTCCTTATCTTATTCCTCTCCCACAGAACCCTCTTGCTCCTCCATATCCTGCTGCTGTCTATCCTGCTCCTGTCCCCCAGAATCTCCTTGCCCCTGCATATCCTTATCATCCTGCACCTCTCCACCCATACTATCCTCCTCCTGTACCCCCTGCAGCATGGCAACCACAGGCTCTGCAATATTATGTCCCCCCTCACTATCACCCAGCACAATACCCATACCATGACCCATACCCATATGGATATCAGCCTATGCCTCTTCCCTTTCCATATCCACACCATCCACCTGTCCCTGTTCAAGGGTATCCTGGGGTTCATGGACCTGTCAATCCACCACAGCAGCAGCAGCAGCAGCACACAAATTGGGATCAGGAATTGCATTGTGGCTTTCAACAGCATCATGCTGAGCATGTCAATTGCCATGTAGCACAGGCTCAAATGGATCAAGGTCAATCTGCAAATGTGAGGGATCCTGCAAGAAATCTGGAAGGGCAAGGAGCACATCATGCACAGGTTGATCATATTTGTAGTACATATCAATTCTGATCACAATCTCACCTTGATTTTGAATCCTTGCATTAGGTCTTGGAGCAACAAGTCATGGAAAATGCACAGGAAATTGCAGCAGAAAATCCACAACAGCCACAACAGGTCAGTAATTGCAACATATATATTTAAATTTGACCATGAGCTCATTTGTGCTGATTTTTCTAGGAGCAGGAGAAAACTGGAGAACAGGCACAGCAAGCAGCACAGGACCAGGACCAGCATCAGCAGCC
Organism: Albatrellus ellisii; assembly: GCA_003314395.1. NCBI lineage: Eukaryota > Fungi > Basidiomycota > Agaricomycetes > Russulales > Albatrellaceae > Albatrellus > Albatrellus ellisii. Next base: position 59,188 of record QLPN01000448.1, read on the forward strand.
ATCTCAGGAGCATGCCCAGGATGTGGACTTCAATATCCAGATGTCTCAGCACCACCAGCCTCAGCAAAATGATCCTGAAGTGGATCAACCACAGCCTCCTGCACCCCCTCCACTCCCCATCCCTCTTGGCTGTCAGGAATATCATGAGCCTGAACACTGCCACAACCTTGGTCCAATGGATATTTAATGCCCTCATTACCATGCTCTTCATTTCATTTGTGAGAAGTTGACAAAATCCACTATAAATCATCTCCAATTTGGCATGTGTTGCTTGCAAGGCCAGATACAGCTCCCTCCCTTTGCCCAGCCACCACCCACTCTTTCCAAGCTGTTGAATGGCAGTGATCCACTTGCAAAAAGGTTCAGGAGCAACATACGCCAGTACAATGCTGCATTTGCATTCACATCTGTTGCTGCAAATGTCAATGATGCTGTCCTTGCTGGGTCTGGGCCTTATGCATTCAGACTCCATGGCTCTCTCCATCACAAGATGGGTGCCCTCCTTCCAAATCCTGGAGTCATACCACGCTATGCCCAACTTTATGTCCTTGATCCTGATGATGCTATCAATACATGCCTGGCCAACAACTCTAACCTTGACCCATCCACCATGATTGATCTCCATACAATGCTGCTTGCCAACAACCCTTACATCAACATGTACAGGCAAGCTCATGAGATCCTCAAGGACAAGGCTCCAGAAGAGCAGGCCAATGTGGCTGTTTGCATCACTGTGGATCCAAACACAGACCTGTGCAGATACAATGCTCCCACTGTAAAGGAGATTGCTGCCATCATTCCTGGAGGTGGAGGACAGCAAGTGGACTTGCATCATGACATCATTGTGCACCTGCATGGAGGTAACCTTAGGAGGATCAGCCATCTGCATCACAGTTATTCCCCACTGCACTATGTCCTCCTATTCCCCAAAGGTGACTCTGGCTTCCACCTCAATATGCCATCACATCCAGGTCCAGGTGGTCAGATGCACTCCAAAACTGTCTCCCAGACCTGCTACTATGCATACCATGCCTTCACCAGACTCAATGAGGCAGACATCATCTTTCATAGTGGCAAGCTCTTTCAGCAGTACTTGGTTGATGCCTGGGCATCAATCGAGGAGGCCACCCTGTACTGGATCAGGACACATCAAAAACAGATATGTGCAGATCTGTACAAAGGGCTTCAAGATGCAGTTCATGGCAACCAAGATGGTGCTCCAGTTGATCTTGGACAGCAGGGCCAGCACATTATCCTTCCCTCCACCCACCAAGGCAGTTCAAGGCATATGTTCCAGCTCTTCCAGGACTCTATGGCCATTTGTCATTATGGGCACAAACCAGACATCTTCTTGACCATGACTGCAAACCCCAACTGGCCTGAAATCCAGGAAGCTCTGCTGAAATATGATGATGGCACATCCCAGACTGCTGCAGATTGCCCTGACATTGTTGCTTGCATCTTCAACCAGAAGAAGCAAGCATTGCTGCATGAAATCAAGCATGGACTTTTTGGGGAGCTGGCTGGCAGTGTCTACACCATAGAGTTCCAGAAGTGTGGCCTCCCTCACATGCATCTCCTCATCTTCCTGAAGGCCCCATACAAGATCTGTGATGCCAATCATGTTGACAGCATTGTCTCAGCACAGCTCCCTGATCCTGCCCTCCATCCAAAGCTACATGAGTCTGTCACCAAGTACATGCTTCATGGCCCCTGTGGTGCTCCTGACCATGTCAAATCCCCTTGCATGGAGAAGGATAACAACCAACAATGGCATTGCAGCAAGTGCTACCCCAAGCAGTTTTGTCAGGAGACCCACTTTGGAGAAGATGGATACCCAATCTATGCCAGGCCAGAAAATTGCCACACCTTCACAAAGCATCTCAGTCAGAATAAGGTCCATGTCTTTACCAACTGTGATGTGGTCCCATATAATCCCTACCTGCTTGCCAAGTATGACCGCCACATCAATCTGGAGATCAGTGCCTCAGTCAAGGCAGTCAAGTACATCCACAAGTACATCTACAAGGGTCCAGATCAGGCTACTGTGCATGTTGGGAATGTGGATGAGATCCAGGACTACATTGATGCACACTACATTAATCCTTCAGAGGCATGCTGTCACATGTTTGAGTTCCCTATGCACCAGGAGCTCCCCACAGTCTATCACCTTCCTGTCCATGTGGAGAATGAGCAGCAGGTCTACTTCCAAGCAAGTGATGACCCTGAGGAAGTCCTGGAGCACCCCTCTGCCAAGAAGACCCACCTGACAGAGTGGTTCAAGGCCAACCAGCAATATCCTGACAGTGCCTGCCAGTACTTCTACCAGGACTTTCCTCAGCACTTTGTATGGGAGCCCAAGGGGCATCAGTGGAAGCCAAGACAGAGGGGCTTTGCCATTGGTTGCATGTACTTTGTCCATCCATCTGCTGGGGAGCACTTCTACCTCAGGATGCTTCTGACCATCATCAAGGGGGCAACAGACTGGAAGGATCTGTGCACTTGCAATGGGGTGGTCCATGCAACTTACAAGGCTGCCTGTCTTGCTAGAGGTCTCCTGGAGGATGATGGTGAATGGAATCAGTGCCTGCAAGAGGCTGGGGAGATGCAGACTGGTGGTCAACTGTGCTCTCTCTTTGCCTCCATCCTCTCCCACAATATCCCATCTAACCCTGCTGTTTTGTGGGACCATCACAAAGCAAAACTATGTGATGATTTGCACCATGCCCTCACCACCCATCACAATCTCCCTGATCCTACTAAGGAGCAAATCCATGACTATGGCCTCTGCCTCCTTGACAAGATCCTCAGCAAGATGGGCAAGCACCTCCTTGACTTCCCTCCCATGCCACTCCCCCAGCATCACTGGCAAGTTCTTGGCAACCTCCTTCTGCAAGATGAGCTTGATCATGACA